>JAUZST010067219.1:0-22301 GCA_034779995.1 Parotocinclus haroldoi | reverse complement strand
TGTCTCCATAGCACATCGAAAACGTTGATCCAAATCGACATCATTACATCACAGAAGCCCTCAGGCGGCAGGCGTTCACTTAGAACAAAAACACAAAGCTCTTTGTCTCTCGGTCACACAATGGCTACACAGTTACAAAGTGGGGGTAGGCCGAGATTTTAGGCATTCACTCCGGGACAAAAGCAGCACTTCGCGAGCCCGTAATGTACCGAGATGTTTCCTGTGCAGTTTGACCCTTTTTGCGTTCCAAAAAATGGGCCCAGGTGACACGCAGAGAGGTGCGGGTAGCGATGGGGAACGTTACAAAGAAAGAATATTGGGGAGCTCCCAAGTTCCCCCCTGCGCCGCCTTGAAGAGGGAGGGAGGGAGGGAGTGAGGGGGGATCATCCCAGAGACTGGATCTGCCAGGCATCGTTTCTCAGCACACTAAAGGGAACGATCTTGAAATCCATGCCAATGCTCACAAAAAATAAAACACTCCTCAGGCGCGCTGGATGGGGACTAGGTTGAAAATGTTGGCGTATTCCTGTTAACCGGTTACCCCAAGCTAGTACCTAGTACTTTAAACCAGTACCAGTAGCGCATATAGAAAAACTAAAACTCTGTAAAACTCTCAGTCTCTCTCTTGTTCTACCCGGAGGAACCACGCCTGTTAGTAATTAGGAACCACGCCTAAAGTCCAGTCTGTAGCTTGGGTTTGGGACCCTCTTGGTGTGTGGAGGGTCCAGTTCAGGCTGGTGACCAGGATAGATCCTGGGTTCGGTTTTTGATAGATGCAGGAGTCATTACCTGGAACTTTAAGACCGTGACGACCGGGAATCAAAAAGTACAAACCAAAAGTGTGACTGGGACGTTTCTCTGCTTTGCTGTGTGAAAGTGCTGCGACAAATAAAGTCAAGGCCTCTCCGCACACGGACACATACCGACCTGAGACGGCAGAGGGCGTCGTGGTGCTTTTGTTTGCTTTGTATCAAATCAAACAAACCTGAACCTGGAGGATGCCGGGGGAAGGTGGGCAGCCTTGCCTCCCTCTGGGGAAAGCCCGTTCAGATTCTCTAGCTGTCTTTATTACAGGTGCAAACCACTCGGGTCTTGGGCTTGTCCTTCGGTCCAGTGGACCCATGGCGTCAAATTCCCGGTGTCTTGTATAAGGACGCAACGTAGGCTATGAAACACCGTCCCAACGAATAACGGCTGCGGGTGCGATTCAGAAATCGTTTTTTTTTTTTTTTTTTTTTTAAAGACAAAACGACTAGCCAGAGTTGACGATGGCGAGGAGAAAGATCGCGAAGCAACCTTAAGAGGAACCAGGCTCGAATGGGAGCAGCAAAACAGTCTTTACAGCTGTAGTTCGTGAAAATGATTTCCGTAACGACCCAGATGTTTCTGCCAGCGGCTGAACTTTATTGGTTGCCGAACGACATACAGCATTAAAGATATTCTGGGTTTTTATTACCACTTGTCCTATTCCTACGTTTAAGAAACGCGACATCTACAAAGGCAGACGCTGATGAAGGATGCGGGGCTTTCAGTTCAGCATATGGATCTTCTTGGAAGGTCTCCGGATCCTAGGGACAGTAGAAATCCCATTTCTATGAGGAGATAAAAAAAAAAAACAAAGAAAAAACAATATAATCTGTACGTTTGTTTATTCATTCAGCCTCAGTGCCAGCTTTCATACGGGTGAGGCTCGTGATGGTTCCAAAGTCTTGTTTACCACCTACCGACACGTTTTTTTTGGAATGTGGGAGGCCAATATGGCCAAAATGAGACTATACCAAAATCCACTCACACTAGGACAATCGGGCAATACGCGTACGTATTCATATTCTGCCTACCCACGTGGACGTTTTGGGATGGCGGTCAACACGGATATGGAGAAAGAACATACCAAATTTTGCAAAGACTTAACGTCGATCACACCTAAAGGGGATTCAGAGCAGCCAGGACACCCTCTGCCTAGTTTTTGGTTACATAAAACTGATCGTGTATTCAAACAGCTGAAATCGGAGTAGCTTTTTAGAATTTTCGGCGTGGGGTTTTCGGGTTGCAGGAGGTCGCAGCGAGAAGCTCCTACTCCAAAAGGATATCTATACCGGCTTGTACGTACGTCAGGAACGGAAAGCACTCACGTTGGTCTTGACCTCAACCTCAGCGGGCATTAGAGCGTGCGTCTCCTCGACGACGCTGCTGGGAAAGTGACCGATCCGGGCCTCCTGCTCTCCGTAGTACGAGCCTTGGACCTGACGAGGACACAACACGTTTCACCAAGGATCGCTGAGCTGGACGAAACGAAATCCAGATACCCAACTCCTGAGACTCACGCTGCCTGCCCAAAAGAGGTTGCCCCGGTCCTTCAGCATGGCGTAGACGTAAACCAGCTGGCCTTGATGGATGGGAATGAAGCGGCAGTCTGGAGGGTAATAATCCTGCAGGGCTCTGCCGATAAGGATGGGATCTGGGGACAAAGAAGGTCTACATTAGACAGCGGGAGTGTCCCGAGCGTTTGCCGCCGGTGGTAGGCCCGTACGGCAGACTCGTACGCGCGCAAAGCCGGCTGCTTCTTTCACGCTATGGCCTTTGGCACACCTGAAGGCACTCGCTTCTTTTGACCATCTGTTTTGGAACATGGAGACGTTCACCGCACTGTACCACCTCTTCTCAATCTGTGAGTCCCGTCGCTCAGCCCGCAAGTACAAATAGGCCTATCGTCCTCAGCAGCGCCACCTGCGGGCCCGTGACGCCTGTACCACCTTGAACACGCGCGGGTGACGCGCGGTCTTTCCCACCAGCTTCTACGCAGATCAAATAAAGCGACCAAAACACACACGGCGTAGACATTCGTCTCGGCGGGTTCATACTCACGGCTGCAGTCTGCATCGGCGCACCGCTTCTTGTCCGAAAGTTTAGGCATCTGCCGGCCGCCCAGTGTGCACAGCGGCAGCAGGCCACAGACCGTAAACAGCACTGCCCAGTTAGCACGGAGTCCCTTCATGGCTGCTCTCAGTCTGACGGCCTTTCAGACAAAGATTGCAGCCAGGCGATGGAATCTGGCTCACCCCACTCCCACCCGCTCACACACACACACACACACACACACACAGCAAACAGGAGTTGGAGGGGGTGTTTGCCCAGCAGAGGCCTGGCTCATTGAGGTCACGGTGCCTGGAAACGGAGATGCGCAACGAGTGTGGCTAGTCCGAGTCCCGAGTGTGCTCCTCTGACCGTACGAGTTCAGCGTTCATCCAGTCTGATCCGGCTCCGGTTTAGCCGCTGAACCGACATGGTCTTGCTGCTATAAGCTGGTAAAGCTGGTTGTCCAAGCGACGACCTGCGCCAGGCTTTGCCATAAAAGTCCATGTGAAATTGCCCTGAGAGGAACAATAAACGTATCTTGTCTCACCTTCGCTTACCTCAGGCTGCTAGATTTATGAGTATAGCAGCCCGATATATTCAAAGTGCCCATCGGAAGCTACTGATAAACCCTCGGAAAAACAAGACGAAACGATTTTTCGCCAAAATACCAAGCTACGCGTCTTCTGAATTAGCCCCGTTGAAGGGGATTTTAAATCATGCTTTTCAGTCCCTTTTTTTTCCTTCTATTTCGAGAGACTAGTGTGCAGTTCCACAGGGCTCCTAAGTGTGAACAGGTTCGACTCCGGCACTGACACACTTAGACCACTGTTCCCCTTAGTCCCTTGGCGTCCAGAAGTGCACCTATGCCAAGCTCCGAACAATCGGCTTCTCACAGGGTAGGATGTAAACGGAGCCAGTTCCCAATCCCAGCTTGTTTTGGATGTGTTTAAAACAAGGCGGGACTGTTTTGGTGTTTTTATTCCACCCATAGGTACGGCACCGGCTCCCCCCCCCCCAATATATATATATAAATGCTTCTCAGACTCATGACTAGAATAAAAAGCCTTACTCCCTTAAGACTTGAATCTCATCGGGATGCCAGGTTGACCCTACAGTCCGAGTCTGAAGAAGCGTTTCCGGAAAGGTAGCAGCCAAGGAACCGTGCTTTTCAGAAGCAAAACGAGGTGAAAAGGATAAGACATGCTAAAGCTCACAAAGATGAGAATGTGGATCTGTGGCGGTGGCGGGGGGGGGGGGAGTATTATGGAGCGACAAATCCAAGTGTGACATTATCGGGTGAAATTATACGTGGTGGCCTAAGACTTTCGCACAGTACTGCAGCATAGAGCAACTTAGGTTAAGATCATCGCAGCAAATGGCTGGGTAATTAGGTTACTTTGAAGAATTAACATCACCAGATGTCCTTCGCTTCAATATAAGGCACCGAGCAGGAAGAGTTGGGCATAAACGGTCTTTTGATTAATACGATCGCTCCCGATGGTGCCGGTGCGCGCGTCAAGAGGCGCAAACGGCATGCCGCGGCGCACGGCGTCAGCCGAAAACCAGCGCGTCGCACAATCGGTACCTTTCTGATGAGGCTTATGGGACAGCTGTGCCAGCGCGCGCAAAACGCAACCGAGGAATTGGCACGAGCTCTGGTTTGAACCTGATCGCATCGGATATACCACGAAGTCGGCTGCGCTGTGCGTGAAATAAAGCGCAATGGGGCGGCATCCGCTGCGATTTCCTCACCAAACCTTCCCAGTCTCACCTGAAATTGCACCTGCCCGAAGCTCCTCCCCGCCGCGACTGGTTTCAGACCTTCCCTCTTCGGGTGAGGTCATGAATGAAGGGTGGAGCTCGGCAGCTACCTGTCGAGCTCCAAGGAAACTAGCATTGCCTCCCTGGTGTTATACATGAAAGGAGCAGAGCAGGAACTTGGCAGGTAAGAAAAACACAACATGCTGGGAACAGCCAGGCAGGAAGGCGACGGCTTGAAAGGTGAGATGCGCGAAGACGGAAAAAGGACTCTGTGAACATGGCGAGCCTCGCTTTTGACTCTTGGGTCTTGAGCCAGAAACCTTTGAAGAACTTTGTGTTCCAGTGGCGTCAACTCGCTGCTCTGCGAACAACATTTGGTTGTAGACCGGGGTTTACACTCGCTCTGTGATTTTAGCTCGTGAACCTTTGCTCTAGTCGGGCCTTTCCCCACTGTTTCGGCCTTAGGACGGGTCCGGACAAACCCCCAGCCGGCTATTTAAGCTAAGCCAGTTGGGTAAGAGTGACTGGCTTGAGAGAGACCGTGTGAAAAGCCACGCGTAATTTCAGAAACACAAAACCAGTCTGGCAGAACTGAATGACTACGGCATTGTCGAACACTGGCGCTCTTGTTATTTTTGATCCACTTCACAAAGGGAAGCCGAACAACACCATAGATGCTCGGAGACTGAGCGTGTCACCTTTTGACCCGATGGTTTTCGGGCTACTTTGTTCAGGAACTATGCAACAATAATGGCCCGTTCTCACAGTCAAACACGGGGGAAAAAAAATGTTGACTCATACTTTGCATAATGCGTGGGTTTCTTAATGCTTGTGTAGATGGTGTACTGTGTAGTCAAAATAAGGATCTGAATGCCTGCTGAATAACCGCTTCGCTGAGGTTTGCTACAGTTCCCGAGGTGCCAAGTGGCAAGCGGCGCAGGTTACTCGCCACTTCAAAGCGTGAGGAAGCTGGAGAACTGGAACGGGACCTCTTTGAGCTTGGGTTTCTTGGCAGCAAACGAGCGGTGCTGGCGGCAAAAGTAGATTTAAACGATAATCCCAGCATCTGGCCCAATCTGCCATTCTTAATGTCGGCCAGCTTCAGTGGGACCCCACCCAGCTCTGGCCTCTGTTACGGGTCATACATCAGCGATGACGTTTTTGGTTTGAGTGACGATAACCAAGCGTGTCCATCGTGTTTTCTCTGCCTCTTGTCTGTTTTATGGCTGTGGGGTTCCTAACGGTTTTGTCCCTCGACGAACAACAAACGATAAGACAATCAAACTGATCGTAACTGAGCTTTGTCCAAAGCGTGAGCCGACCGCTAAAACGGTACCTTGAGGAGTTCCTTGAGGAAAAGGTCGTGCCTAACCGTCGTCACTTCTCTTTTTCAGACCTCAGTACGGCGCCTCACAATGAGAACATCCGTCTTTAGCGCCGACGTCTGAACGCCCCGCTCGCGTTATGCGCCTTGCGTCACTCGGACCGTCAGAATAATCCTGGCCCGTCTCGAAAACTCCCAATGATCTCGACACGGAAGGAAAGCATTACGTCGCCCAGCCTGGACGACTCGTTCTTCCCCTTCTCCGCATCGACCCCTTCGTCCAAGCACCGGATCTTGGGTCGAAAGGACAGCCTGCTGGAGTCACCCAAAGGCGACAGCATGCTGGAGAAGGACCTGCTCCTGGCGGCCGAGGTGGGCCAAGCCCTGCTGGAGAGGAACGAGATACTGGAGGCTCAGCTGGACCAGATGAAGCGGGACATGGAGGTCAGGGGCGTTCACGTTCGCTTCTTGTTCCCAAAACTGGAATGCAATTGCGTGCGCCCGGACGGGGAACGAAGGGAAGGAAATCTTCCTCCGGCAAATCTCGCGCACATTTGCAAGTTCAGATTGATAGCGACCAATAACCTTCCTTTGAATATATTTTCAATGTAAATTAAGCCAGCGACGTCGCGCAGCATAACCGATTCTTTCATCACGAGGACAAAGTTATGGCTGGGGGACAATTTACCCCCCTTCAAACCCCCCCCCCCAAAAAAAAAAGCCTACCCCTGTGCTGTTACATTAGAAATGTAAGACCCATAATGCATTGCCTCTTGTAATAATGCCAGTCCAATCAAGGTGATTTGCCCCTTTATTTTGTTTTGTTCAGAACGAAGGTGCAGTTTCGTGCGAATTGCATTGATCAAATAAGTTCGAAGGCGGGGGGGGGAGGACTGCACCCTTCAAAAAAAAAACAAAAAAAACCATCAGTAATTTCAATAAACTGATCAAAATAAAAAATCACCAATAATTAAATCAATTACACAGGAGTAAAAAAGGCTCGGAAGGGAACTCGTCCCCGAAAACTAATAAGAAATGCGTTTTTCAGGCGTTGCAGCAGGAGAAGCACACGCTCCAGAGACACCTGGAGGTACGAGAGCTGGAGGCCGGCCAGAGGGAAGGGGAGCTGCAGGCGGACATCGCCTCCTTGCGCGAGCGCCTGGACCAGAAGCACCACCAGGGCCGCGACCGGCGCCGCGAGGAGAGCGAGCAGCTCACGCAGCTCTCCAATCACAACCAGAAGCTGGTCGAGCAGCTAGCGGAGGTTCGTCCGTGCGGTGATGCCGGGTGTGCGCAGGGCTCCGCCCGCTGGCGATGTCACGGGACTTCGTGGAAGCGAGAATGCGGAAGGGCAGGATTTTATCTTTCTCCTCCCCCCGGTCCATTTTAAACGTATCTCTCCATCTCTTGGCCGCAGGCAGTGTCGACGGAGCACGCTCTGCGCCTTGAGCTGCGCTCTCTGAGGGAGGAGATGGAGGATACCAGCTTCAGCAGGTCCATAAGCTCGGCTCGCCTCGAGAGCCTGCAAGCAGAGGTACGGACCCGGGCTGGGGTTTGTTAGGAAACGGGACACAAGACAGAATGACAAAGCCGTCTGCCCTCGCGTTTTGTCCACCAGAACCGGGTTCTACAGGAACGATGCTCTAACATGGACCTTAGGCTGACCTCGGCACAGAAGGACAGCGAGAGGCTGAGGGCGGAGAGGGATGGGCTGCGAGAGCGGAACCTCCAGCTCCAGGAAAAGCTGGGTGAAAAGGAGAGTGAGGTGAGATGAGGATCAAATTCTTTTTTTTTTGTGTGTGTGTGTGTGTGTGTGTGTGTTTGTGTTAATCTAAACCGGATTGTCCGTTTCCAGCTGGAGCAGCAGCAAAGCGAAGCCTTCCAACTGCGCACCATGAACCGGAACCTCCAGCAGAAGGTGCAGGACCTGGGCGAGAATGTCAGCCTTGAGGAGACCACCTGTTACCCCCTGTCCCTACAGAACGAACTCCAACAGTCGCAGGTAGCTTTGTTCTTTGTTCGTTTCTTCGTACTTAATACCGAAGCCAAGCTCGGCCAGAGTTAATTTTGGCACTGCAATTTAGTCCCGGTCGAAGATCCCGATTCCCATAAGGTTCGATTTTAGGCCTATTTTGAAGCGCCTGTTTACCCGTCATAACGCTTTGCTCTGCTGTTATCCGTTCCAACTCGGCAAAACACACCAATAGGTTTACCGGTTACTCGAATGACAAATGCTGGGGCCGTGTTAGCCTAGCGGCTAAGGTGCTCTGGACTGCAAGGGTTCAGATCCCACCTCTGCCAAGCTGCCCCAGTTGGGCCCTTGAGTAAGGCCCTTAACCAGATTTCTTTCTATAGCCCCGTGAGCGCTGGAGCGGTTGTCTTCTAATGCTTAAGCCCAAACCTGAACCGAGCAAGGGTAAGGGTAAGGCGACAGCGGAAAGGAAAAACCCCGGGAGTACCAAGACTCAAAACGGGCGATGATCTCATACGATAGATGACATGTACACTGTGCATGAGCTGAACTTATCTAATTAATAAGATGTGATCATTAACAAGATGTTTACCCTTTGTCCTCCCATTGTTCAGGCCCAGGAAAGCATCTTGGCCCATGCTGCTCTCCTGCAGGACAGAGAGGAGGAGATCCAGAGGCTGAACACAGAGGTTAGGCTCGTGACGCCAGTGCGGCCCCGCCTTCGAATCCATGTTTTAAAAATTGTTTAAAAACCTGTCGTTTTTTTTGTATTCTTAAACAGCTCGAGTCCTGCGAGGCCGAATTGGAGGCACTGAGGGAGGAGCTAAAACCGTTCCGGGGCAACCCAGACAAACCAGCATACAGGTTAAAAAAAAAACAAAACCGAGCTAATGTTATTATTTAAAACTTCCATATTAAAGGTGTTCAATGTACCTTGTGACCACTAGTGGCAGTGTGGAGCACATTAAGATCAATCAGAATCAGAAACCTAGATACACAATTCAGCACTGGGGTGAACTTTGGTTGTTGTTGTTATGTGTGTGTGTGTGTGTGTGTGTGTGTGTGTGTGTGTGTGTGTGTGTGTGTGTGTGTGTGTGTGTCGAAATGTGGCTCAGGCTTAAGACGGGGCGTTGCCTCAGGTATTTCCTAATTCGCATTGTTTGTGTGTTGCTGCGCTGCTAATGCAGCGCGTTGGAGCAGGAGATCATCTTGGCACGCCAGGAACGGGACATGCTCAACCAGCAGCTCCTGAACACCATCAAGCACAAGGTGGCGCTCTCCCAGGAGGTTGAATCGTGGCAGGTTGGTGGATCCGTACGCGAGCTTTCCCCGTCAAGGGCGACACCCAGTGGTCGAACTGGGAACGTTTTTCTTGTGGCGCCTCCCTCAATCAATCCTTCGTTCGCTCGGGGCACGTCAGAGAAAATGTCTTCTGGGGAGCCCTGGTAGAAGGTCTCGCTTAATCTCTTGAGGCAGCATGGCCCGTCCCACGGTCTAAACTTTCTAAACGTGTTCCACTCCGCAGGAGGACATGCGCATGGTGATATCCCAGCAGGTGCAGCTACAGGTACAGGAAAAGGAAAACGAGCCCAGCGGATCGCCTCTGCAGAGAGGAACTCGCACAAGCAAGTCGCTGCGTTTGCCGAGGGACGAGGGGAAGAAAGGCTTCTTCTCGTCTCTGTTCGGCGGGGAATGAGCGCCGTGAACTCGGGCGTGAAATAACTGTCGGCCTTAACTGAGTGTAAATAAGATAAATTAAAATATATCGTGGTGTTGCATTACAACGCTTCCGTCCATGTTTGCTCGCCGTTTTCTTGATGAACTTTGTCGAATAAGCACGTTTTTTTTTTTTGTTTTTTTTTTAAATTTGCGCCTCACACGGGGCAAAACGTCCCCAGACAGGGCTCCAGTCCAGCACCGGGCAGACACCCCGCTGAGAGGCCAAATGACCTAACGCATGTCCAGTCACGTCAACGGAGCATTGTCTCAACGCAATGCTACAAAAGCTAAGCTAAGCAAAGCTATTGTCTTATAAGGCCAATCCCAAGCCGAGGGCGACAGCGGCAAGGAAAAACCAAGGCCGTATCCTTGGGAGGAGCCAAGACTCAAAAAGGGGACCCATTCTTCTTGGGTGGCTTAGATGTTAATTGTAATAGCAGACAAGTAAAGTGTTGAGACCGAGAGGCACCGCTGCCTCACAGCAAGCAGGTCCCGGGTTCGATCCCAGGGTGGAGCGACCTGGGTCCTTTCTGTGTGGAGCCTTTATGTCCTCCCCGGGTTTACTCCGGGTACTCCGGTTTCCTCCTACAGTCCAAAGACATGCGTGTTAGGTCGTTCGGACACTCTAAATTGGCATCGATTCGAGGGTGTAACGGCCTGTCCGCCTAGCCATCGGGGTGGCGTTAAAACACGTGGCTAAAACATCGCTGCAGCGGTGTGACCCAGCGACGTCTACGAGGCTTCGGCCAGACTGGTCGGTCAGAGTGATCGAAGTGAGGGGTTAAAAAAGGGTTAAAGTTTGGGGAACTGTGGCACAATGGCATTTCGAGGTCATTTCGAAAGCAATTCTATTCCAGCATCACAGGTTTATTTATGAGACGCTTTTTTTTTTCCCTGGGCTTAACACTTATGGGGTGTTTTCGCACCCACGGATTTCACGTCTGGCAAGCGTAGGGGGAACATTGCCCACAAGGTGGCGCTTTTTCACAGGCTATTGAAGCTGGTTCTACGCCTTGTACGTTTGGGTTTGGGCTCCATCTGAAACTAAACTGCATTAAAGCATAAAAAAACCGCACGTAAAGGTCCGTGCTCAGGGTCCCGTCCAATAATAGTGTCTTGCCGGAGCAGCGATTGGAACTCGCAAGGTTCCTACTAGCCCAATCATGAACCAGCATTTGACTTTGATTCGTTATAGTCATATGAGCACTCGTGAGGGACTTGATGGCTATTGCTTTCTTCTCGCCGCTCCTTACTCCATGCAGGCGTCACAGAGGCAACGTCAAGAGACTGTAAGGGCCAAAACTGGGATCGTGAGATGAATTTATCAAGCATTTAACATGTCAGACGTCTCTCTTGCTACTTGCAATGTTACCCAGTGCATAAATGTGTTTTTGTTTTTGTGTGTGTGTGTCCGAATTCTTCGGTTCCAAGGTAAAAGCTAGCTGCTGCTAGCAACCACACTTCCTGAGGACCACAGGCTGGGATTGCAGCGTGAAGTTGGGGACAGGCTCCAGAGCCCTCGACCCGACCCTGACCATGATGAGCTGAGGTAAAATGGGTTCATGTTCAAACTGTTAAGTCTGTTCAGTCGAGGCCCAGTTTAATGTAAAGAACCCAATGCCATCTGTCACCACTAGAGGCGCTGTAACCTCCTTATTCTTGAGAGCGGCCGCTTTAAAATACAACATGCTCCTGGTAATGCTTTGGTAAAGTCAACATGTTTATTTATTATTTATTATATGCCTATGATATGATTTGTTACATTAAAAAACAAAAACAAAATAACACACCAATAGTATCTCAAGTATACAGTACAGAACAATTGCTTCATCAGTTTATGTTCAAGTACACAAATTCAAATCAGAGCTGTGGCCCGCAAAAGGGTCAACTGTTTGTCGACGGCACCGTGTTGCGCCTTTGACAGCTTCGGGTTGCTTGGGGCTTCTTTGCATTTGGTGCAGCATTTGGTGGTACTGACTTCTGGTGAGTAGTGTTTATAGTGTTGTGTGTTCAGCTTGTAAACTCTGTCCCTTGTATTCTGAGCAATGGCTGTTTGGTTTGTGGGGCAAAATGCCCGGCGCACGCCTGGAAGCAACCACAGATCGGCCGCTGAAAAGGCGCCTCCAAGAAGGCCTGAGCTTTTTCACATGGGTAAGAAATGCAAAATATTTCAAAAGAAATCGCATCGAACAAGCAAAATATCTAGCTACACTTAGACAGAGGGCACGGTGCCCCTCTGGCCCGTCCCTTTCAGATACACCACCTAGGCGTGGCTTAGCAGACACCCCTTCGGTTTCCTTGAGCTTTTGGAAGCGTACATTTCGGGATTCTCAGCGGGCCAACGCTGGCAGTGCTTGATTAGTCGGGTAGTACCGATTCCCCGGTGACTCTCGGCGTTATGCCCTTTTTGTCCCTAAAGTCCGTAGAGTGTTGGTTTGCCATCTTTGACTGAGATCTTGCACCGAGGCTAGACCTCGAGTCCATCGGACGTTTCCAGGCTAGAAAAGGCCCCGCAATGCCTTTTCCCGACCGGTCGAAAGCCACAGTTGTGGGTATGAGCAGGAAATGGCACCTTTGGCTCCGCGAGGCACACACTTAGATATTAGTATCGGATTGACTGGCTGAAGTAGTGACATAAACTAAGCACCAATAGCACGTTCGTTCACCTGGGTGGATATGAGTCCTGGCAGCGCCTTCCCGACAGGAAGGGCATCACACATAAACTGGTCCGCTGGTCCGCTACGACGGGCTGGCGAGCCACACCTCCAAACGGGACAAATGTGTAAAAGAGCACCTTCAAGTTTTGCAGAGAAAGAGAAAGAAAGGACCGAGTTTCTGTCTGTGATACCTTTTTCGTTTCCCACTGGCAATACTGATTTTTTTCGGCTAATATTCCTGGGATCTCCTGTGGAATTCCAGCATCCAATGTGGTTCAGGTCTGGGCAGGTAGCCTGCTTCTGAATAGGAATCCGAGTGCAGAGAGTCCGTTTCATCCTCACGGACGTAGCAACAAGAGGACCCAGGCTGCACCCGGCATTCCGTCTTCGTACCTGCTTGTGAGCGTAACAGATTCCCGAGCTCTACATTTCCAGAGGTGGGCTGGCTGTCCTCGGCCGTGTCGGAGAAGTAGAAATACAGACAGGTCGGGTCGGCTTCGCCGGGAGGTTCCTCTAAGGGCGCATCTTCGCCTGGCTCTTCCATTATCGCGGCTGTCCTGTACAGACCGGCCAGGTCCTCTTGCACCATTTGAACGTCCTGCAGGTCTTCCACGGACCCGCTTGCGATGGGTCCTCTGAGATAGTAACCCGGAAACAAGTAGTCATCGGTCTCCTCGGGCACAGGATCGTCGGCGATCGTCGCCGGAACGACACGGGGCTCCTCCGGGATCAGTGGTGCGAACCTTGCGGTCGGTTCAGGGAAGCACTACGGAGCACAGAAGAAGGAGAAAACGGACACGTTTCAGGTTTGTCCACATTCTGCGCGAATGCCGGAATTCGGCTCACATACCATCACTTTTGGAGGACGGCTTGTGTTAAGGCGACGCCCCACGACGCAACAGCCGATGCTCAGAAGCGCACTGGCAGGAAGAACGAGCAGAAGGAAAAGGCACACAGGTATCGCCCAAGTCCAGACTGTGCTTTCTGAAACATAATTGGAAGAACTGTTCAACGGGATCGTCCCGTATACCTCGCTAGGCAATCATGAAGCGCTTTATTAGGAACACTTTGCAGCAGAGCGCTTCTTTGTCCCGCCGGTCCCACCCCCACTTGCATTTTTGTGCCGCCCACATCCGAACCAGTAAAACTTCTACGCGTGTGGCCCAGCCCCAGCTTGGAACAAATTCCGAATTCAAACTTCGTTGGGCCTTCCAGAACCAATGAAGTCGGAATTCCACCATTCCACTGGACGTACTGTCGAGTCGAGTCCGATTTATGGATAGATTTCACTTCATCGTCTCAAAGCAGCAATCTTGTACGATCTCAAAAGGCCAGTCGCAAAGCGAGCGAGCCTGGGGCGACAGTGGCGAGGGAAAACTCCCTGAAGGTAGCGGGAAGAGACCTTGGGAGGGACCAGGTCTCAAAAAGGGAGCGGCCTAGATGCTAATTGAATAATTACTCAAACGTATATTGGGCTAATGGTCAACTTAAGTAAGCAACATAAATTAAATAAATAATACAATGTGTACTTAGTGGTGGAATTCAGAAGGAATAATAAAATGGATTCTAAAACGAGTCCTCGGTGGTTCTAAGTTCGAAGTTATTGGAGGCCCCTCGTCTCCTGGATTTATAGCTAGATGGGTAAAACGATCACTTTGTTAATCTCTAGTGACGAAACTGGGAAGATAATTTTAGACGGCGATTATGGCGTTGCTGTCACAACAGTACGTCCAGTCGAACGGTGGCCTCGGACCCCAGCACGGAGGTAGAGAGAGGAGAGTACGTACCGCATAGATCGTTCATAGCTGTGCCGCATGGCCCGAGCAGGACGCACACGGTGGCGTTGTGGTTGTGCATCCTCATGTTTGTGTAGAAGGCAGACGCGTTGATGCAGTAGTTTCCAGGTGGCAGTTCGGTGAAGTACGAAGACCTCTGGGTTTTATTCTGAGCGACGTGCTTGTGAAAAGATTGGGGGGGGCGGGAAAAAAAAAAAAAGAAAGCTGCTGCTCTTCATTTTTGTCAAACATTTGTCAAGTCATCTAGTCATTTAGCGGACGCCCTTATCAAGAGCAACGTACAGTCTACAGTGGGTCGCGGGGCTTGATCAAGGGGCCCAACAGTGGCAGTTTGGCAGAGGTGGGGTTTGATCCCTGGACTTTCTGGACCTTCAGTACCAGAAACGTCAGAGATTTCAGGCATGCATGACGGTTTGTAGCACCGCAAGAAAGTCAACCAAGAAGGTCCCGGGTTCAATCCCAGCGGCCTGGGCCCTTTCTGTGTGGAGTCTGCACGTCCTCCCCGTGTCTGCGTGGGTTTACTCCGGGTACTCCGGTTTCCTCCGGGACGTCCGGGTCACTCGAAACTGGCATCGATTCGAGGGCGCACCGGCCTGCCCCGCCTAGCCAGGGGGTGGCGTTAAATCATGGCTAAAACACCGTTGCGGCGTTGTGACCAAACAACGTCCACAAGGCGTCTCGACGGACGGGGATGAGGTTACCAAAGGAAAAAATAAATAAATAAATAAAAAAAACCTGGGTGCTGACCGATCAACAATCATCAGGCTCGCAAATTAACAGGTAATTAAGAAGGTAACCCGGTCGTAAAGTCAGAGGGATATCTACGGCCCGAGTGCTCCTTCACCTGCGCTGCGCTGTTGGGCTCCATCTGAAAGAGGTCGACGGAGAACTTGAGCTTGAGCACGTCTGTGAGTCGGTGGCTCAGGTCGATCCATATGGAGTGCTGGTCGAAGGAGACGTTCACGTCCGGGGCGCTCATCCGATCTGCAAGAACACCATCAGGTTGCACATAGCATGGTCGTAGCAGTGATAGGATTTATTTACGTTTAGAAGGATTTATGTATCCGAATACAACCTGCGCCCCCCCGCCCCCCCGCCCGCCCACCCCAGCTTCTACTGTCTAGCTTCAAGCTTGGAAGGGTAGCAGCCCAGAACCCACTTTTGTGACCAGAGGAGAAGGACGAAAAGAGCCAAAGCCCTCAAGGATTGGAACGAAGGTCCATGTTTGCATCCAGTCGTCAACAGTAGGTCACATAAGGTCATTGCGACAGGACTGTAGCTGCAAAGACGGACCGTCCCCCCCCGTTTCCACCCCCGCATGGCATCAAACATCCGTCCGAAAACACCAAGACACCACGGCGACTGCGTTTCATGTGTTCATACTGACTGATTGAGAAAGGCTGGAAGCTGCGCTGCAGTCCTGCCCAGGCCGATCTCTCTGCCTTCCACTCCGCCATCACTCTCACGTAGTATTCTCCGAACGGGTCGCTGAGAGCCAGGCAGCACTGCGCCGCGGTGATATTCGTGCAAGCGGACCACGCCTTCCACCCAGTGCTAAGCCGAGGTCAGGGGCAAAATTTGCAAAAGGTTAATTCGGGACAATTCGAGCGCGACTGCAGTCGTAACGGCGGTCGGCGAAAACGAGCGGAGGGTGCAGGTAGAGGCAAAAGCCATTCAGAGCATTCGCTACGGGCTGAGCTCGAAAGCGTCTTCTCAATCCTCTCCGATCAGAGCTTTGGCACCCCACGAGGACTCTTCACGGTTCGGACAGGACGTTTAAACCATATACTTTCCGTGGTTTTAACATTTTTTTTCCCGCCCACCCAAAGACAACCGGCTATTCGCGACCAGAAAAAAAAGACGTTTCGCTCTACGTTTCGGACGTAGCAAACGTTCCTGCCGGTCCATAACGTCGACCTGTTTTCTACCAGGAATGCAAAAAGGAAGTAAAGGAGCGAGAAAGGGGATTAGGCTAGGTGTTTCCTAGACTAGACTAGAGTCAGGTCTGTGGGGTGCTACGTTAGGTTTCCTGTTCTAAAGCAGGGTTATGGAGGATCCGTGGAGCTTCTGCGAGCTCCTCCGGATAAAGTCAGCTAAAGAATCGGCGGTGTTTTATCCGTCGAATAAAATATCTGTACTTACTTATTAGCGATGTCTTTGAATTCAAGAGTGTACGTGGTCCCGGTGGGGTTCCCTGGTCCAGGGAGCCATCGAACCAGCGTTTGGAAGTCTAACAGCTCCACACTCAAGTTGAGCGGTGGAAAGAGAGCGCCTGTTACAACAACAACAACAACAAAAAAACAAAACAAAACAATACAAAGCTGATCCAGGTCTTAAGTGGTTATTGACGTTGAACTTATAACCATGAGAATGCATAGCATAACAACTGGTTTAGCGGCATATTTCGCGACCATTGACAAATCCATAGCACGGATGTGGAGTAGCCCGGTGAAGGGGGGAAAAAAAAAAAAAAAGTGTTGCTGCTATTTCGGGTTGGCAGGCTTTAGCCGCTGAAGCTAAAAAGCACGCACACTCGGTACAAACGAAAGCACCTGTATCCAAACGCAAAGCGGATTTAGGTCCCTTCCTCGTCGCTGCCCACCAAAGAAAGCAAACCGAGGAAAAGAAACGTAAACAAACTCCCAAACGTCCCGAGAAACGCTCTGTTTGCGTGAATCAGAAATATACATCGTCAAGAAACGAGGATGAAACGCAGGGACGGAATTGGGGCGTTCTCGGGTACTTCTGTAGCCCAAATGCAAATCAAATCCAAAGTGGCTTTATTAGCAATGACCGCGGTTGGTTTAGCGCAGCCAAAGCATTGACACGTTTTGTAACAAACATACGTCACAACAACGACAAAAAGACAATTCTATTAATAAATACAGTAGAGTAATATTGACAGCAGACGTACACAAGGTAGCACGTCTGGTTACAAGGGATCATTTAAATGAAGAAAAAGTCATTTTAACAGTTTGAATCCTACAAATGTTCGACGAAAAACAAGTTTGGTACATAGACGCTCTTTTTTAACTCCCTTTTCCAAGCTTTTTGTCGTTTTTTTTTGTTTGTTTTTTTGTTGTTGTTTGTTTTTGTTGTGTTGGTAGGACTGTTTGTACTCTCAGAGGAGCGTTTGGAGAATGCCTGGAATCGAGTTCAGCCCAAAGCCGCTGACAGATGCCGTTGTGTACAGGACTCGTTTTTTTTCCTCGCTAATGCAGGGCCGTCCCTTTTAATGAATGGGTGGTGGATACGCTGCGTGCTTGTTTTATGTTTCTGCCTAGTAGCATCTGCATGTATCTGCGTCTGTGATGCCGGAGGCTTAGTGTCTCGAGTGTAAAAGCAGCATGACAAAACCTAAAATAAATGTGGGGACGCCAGGGGATGGGCGTTCCTCCGATCCCTCGCGTCCCTCACGTTTATTGTAGGTTTTTTTTCGTGCTAAATGTGTGCTAAAAGTCAAATGTGATGCAGAGCTTAGGCCCGCATGACGAGCATTAATGACAAAGGCTACTTTAGAAACGAGAGAAAACGTCAACCCGAGACGTTGAAGGGAATCTGGGAATCACCTGGACACCTCAAACAAACGTTCTGCGCCCGATTCTCCTTTGTTTCGCCGCCTCTGGTGGATTCCGATCGCCCTGATGCCCCGAGTTCGCACCCCATCGGCAGGGAACAAGCGCAAGTGCAGAAAGTACACATTCCAGCACGTGCTGCGCTTCATTTACGCTCTCGGATCGGCTCATTTGGCACCCGGGTAGTCGGCAAGAACAATACCGCGGCGTCCTAGCGGTTAAGGGGCTGGATTATGGACCAGAAGGCCCAGGGATCAGATCTCACCTGCGCCACTGTTGGGTCCCTGAGCAAGGCCCTTAACCCACAACGGCTTGGACTGTAAGATGATAGGGGCGCCTGCTAAACGACGTAAATGTAAACCTTACATGGGTACCTACCGACCCAAAAAACGCGCCTTCCTTAATCTTGGCCCGGCTTGCGGTTTGGGCGCCATGTTGTTCTGCCCCGGAACGTAACGCCTGCTTTCTGTGAAACCGCGATGACATTTTAGCACGCTTGAGCCATGTTCCTAGCAATTTGCACATTGTCAGGTCCACTTCCTGGAAGTGACCTGACCAGCTGTACATAAAATGACTTTAAAATAGATTGTTGTAAGGCCTTGTAAGCTGCCTTGAAAAGAGAAAATGGAAAAGGAAAGTGGGGAAAATAAAAAGGGGAGGAAAGGGCCCTAGATCAATTTGAAAATGCTATGATATATGCGTGGCCCGGGGGGGCAGTGTGGGGTGTGGGCTGGGGGAGGTGCAGCTCTTCTTAGGTAAAAAGGTGACGCAGGCCGTGTGTGTTCTGCATACCCGGCGGCTACTGCAGGGTTCATGTTGCCATTGTGTCTCGGGACAGCTTCCAGGCTTCACCTCTACAGGTTTTTCCTGTTTCTACGCTTCTATGGTCCGACTTAAAAGTTGGACCAGAATCCAAATCAGAAAGGGAAGTCGAACCAGTTTTTGGATTACGGATCAGAACTTAGTCCAGGGGTGGCTCGAACAACTCGGCACATCAAAAATTCTCCGACGGGGTTTTGTCAGTTTTGACTGTTGCCTCCGGTCGTGCGGACCTGTTGGTCTGTTCGAGTTCGAAAATTCTAAGATTTCCGCCAAAAATCTCAAGTCTAAAAAGCCTCCCCACGCCCTTCGACGACAATATGGAAAGCGCCTGCTTACCCGGGCTCGCTCTCCATGCAAATAAATAAAAGCTCGCTGGGATCCGATTCGTTGCCGATGAGCCAAGACGTGCAACCGCGGCGCGAAAGCCTCGAAACCTTGAGGCAGACGGGCCACAGCGCTGAATGCCGCAGGAAAGCCGAGCCTGCGTCGGGCGGCGCGGCTGGGAAAGACGGGGGACTAGACCTACCTCAGCTCTCCAGGATTGTGGAGGTGGTGGAACGGTATGGGGAACTGGACCCTGGAGGAAACGCGCGACTCCAGGCCACTGCGCTGACTCTTTAACGCACCGGCTGCTTATTGCACTGGCGATAAGATTCATGAGGAGGTAATCCATTACCTTGAGACAACACCAGACAATTCAGGAGCAGGGCCAGAGCGGCGGCTGAAATGCACGCCATGGTGTCGCGCTGCCATGGAGCCTCCGTAGACGAGCGAGCCTGCAATTTAAAAAACAAAAAACAAAAACAAAAAAAAACCCACCGGTCAGTACGAACGTGCCGTCCCCGTCCGGCCGTCGAGAGCGGAGCGGCACGGCGCACGACGCGCCTGGTTTGAGGCGTCGGAGCAAGTCCAGGCAAGGTGAGCCTCTTTCAAGCATCGACACGACCGTGCTCAGGTGTACGGAAACAACACACGAGGCTCCGGCTACTCACCGAAACACACCTTCCCTTCATTGACGCCTCATCGTGGGAGCAACACCGGCGCTACGGCGCGCAGACGACTGGCTGCAAAGACGTCTCCCCGCAGGAGGCCGAGCGCGGACTAATTTAGAAAGGGTGTGTGCGCATTTCCTCATTCGTTCACGGCACGATTTGCTCCCGTAAGCAAATCGGCAATAAGCTCGACTGGCCCCCCGGTATCAAAACAAGAGCGACCTTAAAGGAAACAACCCAGCCTTCCCACTCCGTGGCGTCGAGGTCTGAATCAGCCGGGCTAGAAAGAATGCACCAGAAGCAGAGTTTTGATTTGGAGAAGAAGAAGAAGAAGAAAAAAACCAAAAACAAAACAGGACTTTCCTGTTCATGGGACGCAGTCTCGCAAGGCTGCTTACGACAGCTCGGGTTTTAAAGACGCAAACGCGACGAGATCGTGAGGTCACCGATACAGGCGTGATTCAGAACTCTTTTTTTTTTTTTTAACGATTAAGCCCTTTAAAAGGCCGTGAGCCCGCCACGAGCCCGTTCCATAGGGTCCCCGACTTAAAGCAGACCCGGACCCACTGCAAATTCTAGAGCAAGAAATGCCTCGTTTATTTAAATCGGCGGTCATGACCCTAACATCTTCAACAAGGCTGCTTACAGAACACTAGTGTGCCCCGGATGCGCTGTCATGCCACCGCAGGGCTGCCTGGAGTCACCCTTGCTTTGACTACCAAAATTCAAACAAATACAGGCCACCAAATCGACAGAGCTCGGACTGACACACGGCGCCTTCCGGTCAACTTCGGCAAACACCGTCAGACCTGACGTCGCCAGAAGCGGGACAGGAACCAGAGCGGCCCAGTAGGTTGAGCGCTGGTTCCCACTGCCGGTTCGGACGCCACTTCTGGTGAGGTGTGGTCGGTCGGTCCCTGGTCGCAGTGCTGATGTCACTGAGGGGATGAAGTCCAGGTATGCCTTTCTACATCTCTGGTGCCTGCGACTTTTAAGTCCAAGTGGTTCGGTTCTGTACGGTCCCCCAGACTTGCGACTTGCCACATGTTTTTCCTCCTCCCCAGATGTTCCCCAGTACCCCTTGAGGCGTGGGCTGGGTCGGTGACCGACCAGGCCAGGGATGCCCTCACATTACAACCTACTATTAAAACAAATCATAGAAATCGCGGACTGAACCTTTTAATTACAGTCGGAACCGTCAGTCAGAGGAACGAATCGGCCTGGGATTTGGAGAGCTGCCATTTCTTCGGTTCCAAAAGCCCAGCCTATTGCTGAGTGGTTCATCCCCTACTGTGCAGCCCAGACTTCACAGATGTGAAAAAGTTTGTGAACCACCCTGGTGAATTTGTCAGAAGTGCGATCGGTGGATTTCGCGTTCCCTTTCGACGTCCCTGCTAGCTCGGTCCTAAATCCCCTTGGGACCAGTGTAAATATTAAATGTCCAGGACGGGCTGGGAGGCTTCCGTCCGTCCGTGGGCAGACCTGAGGGGAGTTGCCGGAGTTTGAAGAGCTCTACGCCTGAGACCTAGCCGACGTTCACGCCGAGGCCGACCTGCAGCTTGTCCGCTCTGTGGTTGACGAAGGCGCCCATGATTAAGGTGGCCGGGAGAGGGCAGAGGCGCTTTTCGAGGACGCCTCCGATGATGCACCGGCTGTCCAGCATACCTACCGAGAGAATTCCGCACAGTTCAGTGGCACAGAAACGGACCGTCTTCTAAAGGGTGACGGGTGAGACTCTTACCCCTGAATACCATGTTGGCCTCGGGCAACTCCATCTGGTATCCGAATGAGAACTTGGTCTCTTGGGTCCTGGTGCTGGCCTCGAACTCCACTCCGACCTGGATCTGGGACGACCGATATAGCTGTCTTATCCAGTAATGGCCTAGGGCTACACTACCCTGGAAAACCATCCAGGCTCAACACTCAAACATGTCTATAATTATAACCCGACCTAGCCAGAAACATGGACCCTGATCGGGACGTCAATCGGGCGCTCTTATCCAGAGCAACGTCCGTACTGTACGGTCCAAGTAATTGTGCCCAGAGGGCCTAATAGTGGCTGCTTGGCAGTGCTGGGGCTTGACACCTAGACCTGCTGGTCTCCCGCTCTTGCTCAGCTCAGCCCTGCCTGTATGACCGCCGGTCCAGCTGGGAGCGACTGGCGCCAACGGTCTGATCAATCGACTTGGCATTGTGCTTAAACCGTATGAACGCAAAGAGCCCTAGAGTGGTGTCCAAACAAGATCACATGTCAATGGCGATGTCATAAAGCTCAAAGCAACAAAGGCTAATTCACCTGCTTGTTGGCTCTTTGGTAATAGCTGGCATGGGCACCTCCTTTGCCAGCATTGAAAGTGGCGACCCAGTTGAGCCCTGGAATAAGAGGAGAAGAGCTGCAGAGAACAATAGCGGTAAGATATAAAAGGTTGCATTCGTGACCTCTCTGGAAAACGCTTGATTGACACTGACCCGAGCTGAGCAGCTGCAGGGCTAAACGGCGGCAAAGGCGGCCATACTGGGACTTTTTTGGTTGAGGCTACCACAGTCCACAGTCCTACCAGGTTCATGAAGGGTTTCGTTGTTTGTTTGGCTTCCCTAACGTCACTATGAGCATCAGGGGCCGTCCCAGCGACACACACAAGGCTACATCCATGCACAAGTCCATCTCAACACCAGTCTCACACACACACAGACACACAGACAAGTCCGTGCCCATTTAGAGACACCAATTAACCCAACCCGCACGTCTGTGGACTGCGGGAGGAAACCGGAGTACCCGGAGTAAACCCACGCAGACACGGGGAGGACGTGCAGACTCCACACAGAA
>JAUZST010067208.1:0-22303 GCA_034779995.1 Parotocinclus haroldoi | reverse complement strand
TATCCAGAGCGACTTACAATTAATACAGTCTTACAATCCAAGCAATTGTGGGTTAAGGGCCTTGCTCAGGGACCCAAATACGGCAGAGGTGGGATTTGAACCCTGAACCTTTTGGTCCATAGTCCAGTACCTTAACCACTGTGCTACCACAGCCAAAACACTACCAAAACACTATTTCCACCACGACCAAATGAGCCCCTTTCTCACATGAAATGTGGATTCTCCTGTGCTCCTCATTCACTCCAGATCAGGACATGATCAGGCTGCATTCTGAGCCATGACTCATCAGACAAAAAGACTGTTGACTACTCATCACAGGTCCAATGATCATGATCATCAGCCACATGATCATAATCATAACAGAATACATACCATTGGTTGCCGGGCATGCAGTCCAACACAATGGAGCTGATTTCTTATCATTCAGTGGCAGCAATTAAGTAATTAAGCTTTGGGATGTACCAAGTGCTGTTGCCACTATTGTCTGTTTTGCCAGCTTTAAGACGTCTTATGACTATCCAAGCGTCACATTCAGACAAATCATGCTGGAGGCAATGCAAGGGCTGGGAAACTGCAAGATGATCACTTTCAAGATCAGGGAATGATCAGATACTCTAGAACTTACAATTCAATATAAGCTCTTTTTGCATCTCATTTGCATTATAGAACAAATTTATTTGACTTGTTGTTTGCTTTTCAGATTCACTTGTAAAAATACTGTAAGATCAAATAAGATAAGAAAAAAATAAGCTCAAATTCTTCTTTTTAAAATAACTGTTTCTTAACCTTTATTGCTTCGTATTCATTTAATAATGTCCCCTAATTTTTGTAAGCAGTGTATCTTTCCATTTATAGACCTACCAGAGATAATGAAGTCAAATATCACTACAGTCAGGCGATCTAATTTGTGTCTGAGTTGTGGGTTGCAGGTTGGGTAACTGCAGCTGTATGGCTAATCTTATTGATAACCTAATTAATCCTGAGGCCAAATCCTACTCCTGCTGTGGCAGGCTTATCATCTCTCCTGCACTCATACAGAATGGGGTGTGCATCCTCAGATGATGGGCACATAACTTCTCCCCATCATCAGTGACCCTAGGTAAAGTAGGCTAAGTAGTACTTTTCATCTGTCTATGTGAGTGAATACCGACAGTGAGGACCTATTAAATCCACAGCAGGGAAAGACCACAGGCTAGTGCTGGAAGTTTCTGTTAGCTTTTGTTAGTGGAAAACACGTGCCATCAGCACTCACGTCTCTGCAGGACGGCTTTAGTTCATGCTACACCTACAGTGCCTAGAGAGAAGCTAGCATAAAAGTCAATTTACTCTTCAATATGACAGCACTGGGGAGGGGTGGAGTTGTAAGTTTAAAGTAAAGCGACATACAATTTGTATTGAATTCTGATCAGCAGTCCTGTGTAACTCGCATATGTTTAAAAAGCTTAGGGTGAAAAGAAAGAGAAAGCACATGGACACTGACCAAGGTCATTCAGATTGCAGTACGCTCTCCATTCAGAGCTGCTCCTGTCTCTTTTCTGTAAGAAACAAAGCATGTTAAGGTTAAAAACAGGTTAATTGCTATCAATGTTTGTTTCTGAAGCTATGTGAAAAAGCCACGTGTAATTGGAATGTGTGCAAGTACTTGCCTTGAGAGTGAGAGTGCCATCTAGACTGTTGGTGTTTGAGGACGGAACGTTGCACTGAGCAACGGTGTGATAGCTTGGGTTAGAGAAACACTGGCCACTGCTGCTCTGAGATGTTTCTGATGAAGACAGCATGCATAGATTTCATTCTTATGGAATATAAAAAAAAACCCAAACAACAACATAACAACAGAATAAGAATAATAAGAAACTGTTTTCCTGCTTCTGAACATAAAATGGCAGTCCTATCAGATGCAGGAGTCATCAAAGGCATGACAGGAGGAGCTGGAGAAATATTAACTTGACATAATGGATTCTTACCAGAGAGTGAGTAGTCAGTATTACTGATGTGCAGAGATGGTGTGTAGGACACGCTCGGCATGTCCTGACCCTTCTCCCGCTGCCGTTGCCGGTACCACACGAACAGGCTGAGCATGGCCATGATGATGAGGAGCAGGAAGATGATGCCCATTACGGCACCAGCCGACTGACGCTCCGAGCTCAATGCTGGGCTAATCTTTGTGTAGGGGTTCAGTTCCTCCATCATAAGGGCCGCTGTAACATAGTGTATATGTAGTTATACAGGTAGGTGTTGCAAAACATCCCTTCAGAAAACTTTCAATCTATATATTACCTTGCCAGATGCGTTAGCTGGAATATATTTATGATTACACCTGTAACAGCACAGACTCTGGTGCAGAAGGTTTTTATTAACCACAGAATTATGTTACACGCATGTGGTGTCAGGGAGAGCAGATGGAGTACTGATCAATGTTCAATGTTTAGATGCTGCTGTGCTCCTTGTAAGCACAGATATTGTGTTAATGAGCAGGCCTTACTGCTTCTTTGGGACACAGCACATTAGAGAAACAAAGCGAGGGAAAGGCTGCACAGTGCAGAGTTAAATGCACTTTTCAGTTCCCAGCTTGCATTGTATATACAACTGGAAATATGTAGCAGTGCCACACGAGACTCTAATATAAAAGGTTATTCCATAAATGGTGTGTGAGTGAAAGAGAGAGAGAGAGAGAGTGGTAAGGGGAGTCTGCGACAATGCAGTGTTGCTTACATTTCCTTCGATTTTTATTTCATTGCGTACAATACACACCTGAGATATTTCAGGTTTGGTCTGGTCAGCTTAATTTCAAATGTCAATAAACTCAATTCCTAATCAATTTCAGGTCTGCATCCCCCAAAAAGTTGTTTTGTGCTCGTAATGAGGTAAAACATAATGGATTTGTGACTGTGACACCATAATATAGTGCTTGACAAAGGTTTGCCATGCCCTTAATCCCTTGCCACATTTACATTTACAGTATTTAGTAGACGCCCTTACCCAGAGCGACTTACAAAAGTACTTGACCTTTTCAGCTTACGCTTGTGCCCTTGTCCATTAAATTCCTCCTGATTCCTTGAACCATCCAATAATTATGCACTGTAAATTAAGAAATCTATAAATCCTTTCAAATTTTACTTTTATGAACATTTCAATAAAAATCTTTGACCATCTCTCCTCTGTTATTTTGTGAATATATTTTTGTATTGATATCCCAACCATAAAACACACCACTTCATGTTGATCAGAGAAATCTCTAACAAAGTCAAAAGCATCAGACCACTGTCAAACAGTGGCTTACCTGGCATGATGTAAACTGGCAGTACTTGGCTGTAGTAAAAAGTAATGCGTAAAAACACCCTGCTCAATCCTGAATTTTAAGGTTTTTTTCTTGCTTGCTGTACTAGCAGCCATTAACATTGTTTTCTCTAGAATATTCAAATTAAGACCAGAATCCTCTCCAAATAAAAGTAAATAGGTAGAAAAACGAATGTTCTGATCCTACAAAGAAGAAAACATGAGAAAACCCCAAATGTGTTTAATTGGAGGACATTGCCAAAATGTGTATGAATGTATCATCAGTCCTAAGGAATATTATGGCATAAATTATCAGTAGACAGTTAAATCTGGAGTGTAGAGTGTAGAAAATGTATAATGGATTAGTTGGTAAACACAATTTTTTGAGGAAAAATATGTCTCCATCCTTTATAGACAAGTCGTGATTCCAGACTTTTACTATACCAACTGTCACTGTGGACGAAAGCTTGCTATAGAGGTTAGAAACCAAACCATGAGAAATTGACTGGATTTAAACTAAGCCTGTAAAGCATTTGTTTCAAAATGAGCATTCCAGGGAACACCATATGTGCGTGAGGCTGCCTGGAGTCTTAGATATAGAAAATAGGAGGACCCTGGTATGTGATAAGAACTTTTAATATCATTAAAGTGTCCAAGCCCTTGTTCACTAAATATATCTTCTAGATTTAAAATGTTAGCTTTGGGGGTTAGACAAAAGGTTTGCCACCAGTCAAGCACCTCAGCCTTTTATGGATACTGATTGTGTACCAAATCATGGTTGCAGTCATCAGTCGACATCATTACGAGCCCTAAATGGCATTTGTCCCAGGTTTTTTGTGTTGTAGGCCTAAAATGCAGGAATGGATGTTTATTAACAAATAAAATGAAGCTCACCAGACAAAAATACATGTGTTTGGAGGACACCCACATTCCACAAAGGCCTATGTTATCATATGCATTAATCTATACATACCAATAGCAATAATGTATAGTATGTGTGTTCAACAGTCATTCATCAGCCAAATGGCTGCATTACATATTAAATGTTATCTGATTTTCATCAAATGAAATTGAATTTACAAAAGTAATAATACCCAAATAATTGCACTTATTAAACATATTATTAAACACATTAATCATGTATGTAATATTTTCTATGCTGGACAATCTGATGTGACTCTCAGGGTTAATTTCTTTTAAGGTGTAACAATGAATGATCTGCAATCTGTAGTCAAAAACATCTTGTCTGAGAAAAAGGCTCATAAATCTGAGCCTTGACTTGTCATACACATTTGTATATATGCATGTGCATCTACATTGGTCACATATATTTCCAGCATAGACTGTTGATGATCAGTGCATGTATGCAATGAAGACACAATTGTGCACACCAGTCTGTGCAGAATGCCATTTAATTGTTATGAATGTTTCAGACAATAATCTACACATAGTTATTCATTCATTTCCATACCTGCCTAATCCCATTCAGTGTAATGGTGGGACCAACAGTGCAGAGGGCAGGAACCACCCCTGGACAGGATACTATTACAACCTCAGATCAGATAGTATATGAGATATAACAGGGAGAGTATGGATTTCATTGCATGCAAGCTATTTTTTGCCTGGTCAACTTCATTTCTTTTGATAATAAACCTACATTCTTGCTTTTCAGACCTGCAACACATTCCAAAAACATTAAAGCATTCACCACTTTGTAATGTTGCCATTCCTTTCCACTGCTCTTAAAAAACACTGCGGCCCAGATGTGCCAACATCTTAAGATGTGCAACAGTACCCAAACCCTCTTCATCCACTGTCATGTTTTTTTAATGTGTGCAGCAGTGTGGATTTGCATTGTATTGTTGAAAAATTCATGGACATCCCTAAATAATGATGTTTATCATTGATGTTGGATGATGCTCTAAAATTTCAGTGTACTTTTCTGCATTAATGCTGCCATCACAGAAGTGTAAATGACATTTGCCAAGGTCACTAAGACAGTCTCATACCTTGACAGACTCTGTCTATTGGAATTGCTGCTGAGAACAGTCTGGATGGTCCTTTTTTGATCCAGAGCGCGCCATGCATCCATTTTTCCTAAATAGATCTGGAATATTGATTCATTTTATTACATTATAGATTTACACTGTGTGATGGTCCATCCTACATGCCCTGAGCCCAGAGAAATCGACACTGCTTCTGGACATAACACTTATTTTTCGCACAGTAAAGTTTTATGTGGCATTTGTGAACGTTAAGTTATCACTTGCCCATGTGGTTCTATCAGGTGTTGTTGAATGGTGGTTCTTGATGCATTGCCATTTGATTGAACAAAGATTACAAGATTTCAGCTTAAGCTTGTGCCCTTGCCCTTTACAGTCTGAAATCCCTCCAAATCCCTTGAATTATGTAATAATATTATGCACTGCAGAGATATGCAAATCCAAAGAAATCTTTCTTTGATGAACATTATTTTTAAACATTTCAATACATTTTGTGTGCATTTGTTGATAAACTGGAAATCATCTGGTCATCTTTGCTCATCAAAGACTCAGCCTTTCATTTTTCATTTTCTAAACGCTCAATTTTTAATGTGTTGCCGGCCTGAAATGCAGAAATGGATGTTTATTAACAAATGAAAGGAAGTTGATCAGTCAAAAAAATGAAACATCTCCTGGTTCACACTGTCTTCAATGAAATAAAAATCAGGAAATTCAAGAAACACAATGTTTTTTTATATGCATTTGCATTATATGTGGGAGCCAAATGGATTTTTGTAACGTATTTTGGTGTATATGAGGACTAAGCTTCCCATGTGTGTGCATGCCTGAGCTGAGTTTACCCTGGTCACAGCGGATGCCCTTGTATCCAGGGCTGCAGTAGCAAGTTCCAGTCACATAGTCACAGGTGGCATTGTTCAAGCACTCACATAGCTGTTGGCAGCCATAGCCGAATGTCCCTGGAGGACACTCTGAAACCAGGTACACCGACACCGATGTTAAAGCACTCACACTCTGCTTAAACTTGCAGATTAATGCAACATGGTAAATTAAATAGTGCAAAAAATTCTAAGAGGCACAAAATGGCACTTACTTTGCTCACAGCTGGCCCCAATGAAGCCTGTGCGGCAGGCACATTGGCCAGTGATATGGTCACAGTCAGCTCCGTTCTGACAGCGACACACTTCGGCACAGTCTCGCCCATAGAAGCCTGAGGGGCAGCCTAAGCAAGCAAAAAAAAGAAAGCTATAGCTCTGAAACTAAAAGGCTTTCTCTCCATCCTTTTAAACACAATGGCTTACATGAACGGTTCTCAAACATTTTAACTACAGTACCTATTAAAATAAGTAAATATTTATTGCCTCACATTTATTCAGCAATGACTGTTTTATGTTACGTCATTTTCAATTCATGAACCTGAATTCATTCCTTTGTTTATTCATTTTCTTAACTGCTTAATCCTGATTGGAGTCACAGGAAAGCCAGTGCCTAGCCAAACATGGTGCAAGGAAGCTGCCCATATCACTCCACCTGGAATCACACCCAGAACCTTTTCTATGTGAGGTGACCATGTTACACTCCGTGACACCATGTTGCTCCAAACATAACATTTATTTATTTGATTAAATATATTTTCACATTTTAAAGGCCCAAAATGTATTCTTCATGCCAATCGTGCCTTTGTATCAATTTTAATTAATATATAATTATTAAAAAATATAAATAATATATACACAAACATAACATAACAAACAAAAACAAAATACTTGCCTTACTGCCAGGACGTTTATTAACAAATAAAATAAAGTTGATTAATAAACTTAGGTTATACCAACTGCAATGAAATAAAAAGCAGATTAAATAAAAAGATTAAAGAAATGCTGTTTTTGTGTCTGTTGTAAAATGTGAGTACTGCAATGACTATTTCAAAGGGGTAGGATGATTTGAATGAATATGACACGTAAGTAATATTATTCCATGGCCATTTTATGTTGGTCATCATCTGATCATTAATCAGTTTTGGACCATGTGTCAGTGTTGGCTGAAAAGTGGTTTGCTAACTGAATGACTAAGCAGATGGCAGGTGTACAGCTTTTCTACTCATGTGTCTTTTAATTGTCCACTACCAGCAAATGATCCTACAGTATTATTTGCGATTCCATTTATGATGTTAATTGGTAATCAGTAACTTTTATTTCACATTTCAAATCATATGTAATTGATCTGTGTTGATATTTATCTTTAATAATATTTCTGGTACTCCTATGTGACAAACACTGCCATAGTACAGTATTCTGTTCAGTACTACATAAAGTATCAAAGGTGTAACAAAACATTGCAGTGCACATGAGGAAAGACATTAAGCTTTAGTGTGCTCCATATGTTTTTCGTAACACAATAAATGTGACATTTTATTGGTATGTGTGCTCCGTATAAAAACATTTTATAATCATCTAGATATGCCAGCAGGTGTCACTGTTGTCTGTGTGCAATGCGCAATGCGAGTGCAAGACAGATTTATTTGTTACTCACGCTGTGTGCAATAGAGGCCCGTCCAGCCAGAGCTGCACCTGCACTCCCCATCTGAAGCACTACACTGGGCTCCGTTGTGACAGTTGCATGAGTTTAGGCAGTCAGGGCCCCACTGGCCTATTGGACATGCTGCACACATGAGATGCTGTCAGAAATACTCTCTCATTCATACAAGCAAGAAAACATCATAAGCCTCAGACTAGAAGAACAAGTGTAAATATTTGTAAAACAGACTTACCTTATTCATAACTACTAGACTAAACTATGAGAATAGCATGAGTTGGATGAAGAAAAAAGTGTGTGACAGAGGAAGGATGAGAGACAGAGGGAGCAGAGAGCAGACAAGACATTTAGGGAGGTTAATTGATTTATACCCTGTGAACAGTCATCTCCAATCCACCCAGAAAGACACTGGCAGGAGCCGTCAATGGGGTTGCATGTGCCGTTGTTCGTGCAAAGACACGCTTGAGCACAGGCTTTTCCAAACTTGCCACTAGGACACACTGCCAGAGAAAACAAACAAACAAACAAACAAACAAATCATCACCAAATGCAGGGAAACACTGCCCAGCTCTGGGACAATAACATGACTTACACTTTTGTCCATTTTTAAAATAAGCAAATGTATATTGCCTTAAATTTATTCAACAATAATATCAAAATAAAATATAACAATATGCTCAATGCACCAACATAAAACTAATTTAAGATGCCATTCTTGCCTTAGTACTCATTTTCAGTAATAAAAAAAGATTGCAAATAGAGGTGCAAAACCAAAAATGATTTACTAATATAAAATGTGAAACAGGATGTCTGGAGGTGTAGCAGTCTAACACACTAGCCCACCACAACAATGACCCAGGATTATGTTCTGGCAGTGATTTAGAGGTAGGTTTCGATGTTAAAGGAATTAATGCAGGCCTTATGGGGCTGCAACAGTGATCTTTGCTATCCCTGTGAGGAACTGGTGTCTTGTCCAGAACACACTGATGCTGCACTGTATGTTCTACTAATCCTATTGTATTACACCGTAATTGGGTTCTAAAGTCTCTGAATACTATTTACACATTATCTTATCTCATGCAAAATCATGACTGAAGAAAAAGTCAGCAGGCTGGCAGATTTAATTGCATTGAAAAAAAGCTCAAAATAATCAAAACCTCGGAAAAGTATACTCTCAGCTACTCATCTGCTCTAGAAATACGTTTGAGACTTTTGAAAGCCAAATTACTTACTATTAGAATGAAGTGCGTTTGTGAACAGTAGCCAGTTGAATCAACAGACTTTTGAATTGAGCGTGCATATTTATCATTTTCCTCATGTATCCATCTGTGCCACCTCTACTCACCATGCACAAGAACATGACTGATGTGCCACAGAATTAAAATAGAGCTTGTGTACATTTTTAATAAAACGAATATTTCAGCTGCCTTCTGACACTAGACTCATTTGGAGATTTCATTTCAGATTAAAGTTCCATCAGGTCTTTTTTGTTACTCCTCTCTTAGATAGGGGAGGTGGATGTGGGGATTTAATCAGCTACATACAACATAGTCTTGTCCCATCACTAAAGACAAAAGAAGAAACCAGATGCTGGTAAACAGATGTCTATGCTGTGCAGGAGCTATTGGATGGCGCAACAGAATCAGATAAGGGGTCTACTTAACAAGAAAGTAAAAATTAAATCTTTGTGACAAAGACTTATTTTAAAAACCATATCTCCATAGACCCCCACTCTCCTTGAGGAAAGGCCCCTTTCAACTCCCTCAAAGAAGACCCTTATTAACCAGAAGGACTCGCTCATGCTTGTTTCAGGCGGTTAGTTGCTTCCTCTCAGCATCATTCTTCAGAAATCCTTGGAGGAACTTCATTAGAGCTCTCATGGATGGGTCAGTGTAGATCAGAACAGCTGAGGAGACCAGCTACAGAAGAACATGTGGTTTAGCCACAGTGTCCATGAGTCTTACCTTTCTTCTAGCTACAGTCAGACCTAAACAAATTAAACGAACTCTTCTATACAGCCTCTTTCCTAGACTCTGTCTTATTTCTGTTTTAACATGTTAAACATTTATTCAGGAGACTGCTCTGAAATCCATAAAAGAGAATTTTATAGAAGCCCATTTCCATTTCTTAATTCATGAAAAGACTAGTTAATTATTATTACAAGTTGTATCTATGTTTCATTTGAAAGTATAGTCTTTTGAGTGTTGTGGAAGAAAAACTGGATTTTAAAGTTCTTTATTTTGAGCTGAAAACTTCACTGACCTGAGACATAACCTAAATCACATGTACAGTATCTCACAACAGTGAGAGTACACTCAACACTAATGATTTGACACTTTGATACTGAATACTTTGATGTAAAGTAGTCAGTCTACAGCTTGTATTGCAGTATACATTTGCTGTGCCCTCAAAATATCTAAATACACAGCCACTAATGTCCAAACCTCTAGCAACAAATGTGAGTACCCCTAAGTGAAAATGGCAAAATTGTACCCAAAGTGTCAGTATTTTGTTCCATTACTTTTCAGCACTACCTTAACTCTATTGGTCATGGCGTTTACTAAAGCTTCACAGGTTATCACTGGAATCCTCTTTCACTACTCCAAGACAACATCACAGAGCTGGTGGATATTTGAGACCTTTTGCTCTGCAACCTTTCATTTAAGAATGCTCCACAGATGCTCAATAGGGTTTAGGTCTGGAGACATGCTTGGCCTTTACCCTCAGTTTATTTAGCAAGGCAGTGTTTGTTGTGGAGATGTGTTTGGGGTCGTTATCATGTTGGAAAACTGCAATGCGGCCCAGTTTCTGAAGGGAGGGGATCATGGTCAGATGCCAACAGTGCAGTTACAGTACATGTTGGCATTCATGGTTCCCTCAATGAACTGTAGCTTCACACACCAGTATGATACAGTGTGGCCGTATGGTCTGTGCACAGGCTGACTCCCCACCCTTTCTAAGTCAATTTTTAAAAGCCAACCTCTAGATATGACGCTGAGTATGTGCAGTCAACTTCTTTGGTTGACCATGGCAAGACCTGTTCTGAATGGAACCTGTCCTGTTAAAACATTGTATGGTTTTGGCGACCGTACTGCAGCTCACTTTCAGGGTGTTGGTAATCTTCTTATGTCCTAGGCCATCTTTATGTAGATCAACAATTCTTTTTTTTTTAGATCCTTATAGTTTGTTGCGATAAGGTGCCATGTTGAACTTTCAGTGGCTAGTATGAGAGAGTGTGAGAGCAATAACACCAAATTAACACACCTGCTCTCCATTCACACCTTAGGCCTTATAACACGTGATACGGAGAGGGATCAATTGGGCACTATTTGGCCATTTTCACTTTTGTTGCCATTGGTCTGCCAGTGCATCTGAGCATTTAATTTAAGCAACTGTCAAAGAACAGAGATATTTTAAAAAGCCAAAGCTAAACAGGTTGGGAGAGAATGGACAATAAAAAGTGTGAATTAAAAAAGTGCTAATCACATTTACTTTGACTTTTATTTCATTGCAGACAGGATTTTTTCTACATTTCAGGCCTGCAACACATTCCAAAACAGTTAGGACAGTACAGCATTTTAATGTTGACTTTCTCGCATTACTTAAAAGATGTTTTGGCACCAAGGATACAAAATGATTAAGCGTTTCAGGTGTTATTTTGTTCCATTCTTCCTGCAAACACGTCTTGAGATGTGCAACAGTACTAGGTCATGTTTGGCATATTTTATGGTTCAAAACTCTCCATATATTCTGAGCTGGGGACAGGTCAGGACTTGCATCATTACCTGTATCTTCTTCCACCGCCATGGCAGCATATATTTCTCTAAGATTTAAATGTGCTTTTCTGTGTCAATGCTGCCATCAGAGAAGTGTCAACAAACACTACAAAAGCAATACAACACTAGCACTACATTTTCCAAAAGCACTACAACAGCCCCATAATATGACAGACCCTGGCTTTTGGATTTGATGCTGATAACAGTCTGGAAGGTCCGTTTCATCGTTAGTTTGAGGCACAAAGTGTCCATTGCTTCCAAAAAATTTCTGGAATACTGATTTGTCTGAACACAATACACATTTCTACTGCATGGTGGTTCATTCTAGATGCCTCCAGACCCAGATAACTTGATGCTACTTCTGGACACAGTTAACATAAGGTTTTTTCACAGTAAAGTTGTTAGTGGCATTTGTGAATGTAACTCTATATTGTAATGCTTGATAAAGGTATGCCAGAGGAATTTCTTACCCATGTGATTATATTAGCTACTAACTGTTATATCAGCTTCTTATAGTTCTTAATGCAGTGCCATCTGAGGGATCATATGTAATGGGTATTTAGCTTACACTTGCACCACTGCCATTTATGCAGCAAAATTATTTCAGATTGTGTAAACTTTAATGATTATTCACTGCAAATATATTCCAAGATTTGCATTTCTTTATTTGTGGAACATTTCAATATTTCTCGTTCATTCAATTTATTACTTCATCACTAGACCTAAATTGCCCCTGCCTCAGCTTTATTTGAAATGTATTGCGGGCCTGAAATGCAGGAATGGATGTTTATTATCAGACAAAATATTACAAATATTGGGTTCATACTGTATGAAATTTAATAAAAGTCAAAGTAAATGTGAGACATGCTTATTCCAATATTCTATACTGTCACAACATTTTCTGATTCAGGGTTGCAGTACTGAAAATGTTTCACTGATTTATAATGAATCCTGAGTTCAGATTGTATTCTGACATTTTATCCCTAACTGTCAAAATTTACCTTGACACCACCTACACTGCTCACAACAGCAGCATAGTAGCACTACCAGAGAGAATTTAACATTGGGCTGTGGATTTTTTTCCATGATGAAAAGTCTTAGGCTCAGCACTGAATGTACTGAGTGATCATGACCTACTCTAGAATGTAGAACGTGAATAAACAAACGTGAAAAAGCAATATATTTTATTAATGTTGGGTGGGTTTGATAAATGAAGTCTATAATCAAGAAACAAATTGTATAAGGATACTAAAAAAATAGGTCCAACACTGGAGGTCTGTAATGAGACAGGACAGATAATAAGAAAACTGCACCAGTCACATATAGGTTTTTTTATTTAATTATGAGCTTTGTGTTATCCATTTTTCAGACTCTGTACAAATTTAAACATGGTTTTCTGTCAGAATTCTTGAAGGACTGCATTACAAAGAACAGAAAAAAACAGCAGCAATAAATGACAGTCTGCAATATTCCCAACAGATTTGCAACATTTGCTCATAACAACCCCTCTGCGGCATAAACCTGATGTAATCAGATGTATAGTGGTGTTTGAGAAGTTTGTGAACACATATTTTGTAAATTTTCTATATTTCTGCATATATAAGGTATATAACGTAAAACGTCATTACATTTCGCATATACTAAAAGTCCTCAAATTTAATATCAATTCCTAAATAAACTAAACAAATGAGACACGGATTACATTAGCTGATTTCTTTATTGAAGAAAATGATCCAGTATTACATATCTGTGAATGGCTAAAGTATGAGAACCTCTAAGATTATTAGTTAATTTGATGGTTTGTAGTTTGTTTATTTAGTTAATTTAACATTGCTATCAACATCAATGGCCAACATGGTTACTTCCAAGCTTGTCACATATATACACTCAAATCGGCCCATTGAGTGTAATCAATTAACCTAATGCATTATTTCGGATACAAATTACAAATCAAAAGAATTTTCTGGATTAACCAGAGCAAACAGCATGTAGGACATGCAGAAAGGACCCATGCCGTTCCAACTGGGGAGCAAACACAGGACTTTCTTGCTGTGAGGCAACGGTGCTATCCACCAAGCCACTGTGCTGCTGAAAATTGGAAGGTGATATTAAAGTCATGTGTGAATGTCCTGTCGTATTTACAAAACAGAGATCAATCAAAGTTTGATTTTTACGATATATGTTTGTTGATGTGTATCATAGCATGATCAAAGGCGCTACCTGAGAACATGCTATCAGGTGGGGGTTTTAAGATTACCTGTTAAGATTCTAGAATAAACCAATCCACAGTCAGACAGTTTACTGAAGAAATTCAAAAGCTCAGTTGAGCAACAAAGATCATCTGCACAGCATCTGACACATGGTGGTGATATAGTGATATGGGAGTATCATCACTTGAGCCTGTTTAGCTGCATCATTGCTAAAATAATTATAATAATTAATTATGAATTGTGCCTCCAAATTCTAAAGCAAAATGTTAGAAAGCTTGTGAACTGACTACCAAGAGAAAAGTCATACAGTCAAGACAACATATTTGGAATGTCCCCAATATTTTAGAAGCCATTTTGCATCAGAAATGGAGCCGATATTCAGGACTGATCAACAGTTACCGGAAGTGTTACATTGCAATTATTGCTGCAGAAGGGAATCAAATCAGATACTGAAAGAAAAAGATTCACATACTAACTCAAATATATGTAGTAATGGATCAATTACTTCAATAAATCTTTATCTACTTTTAGGACTTCTAATGGTGTTTGTAATCTGATACATTTTCAACTAAAATTCAACACAAAATGCCACCCAAAGAAAACCATACCAACTTTGAAGCATGGTGGTGGTAACAATGAGTTGTTGGAGTATTTACTTCAGTCGGGAACTAGACAATTAGTCAGTATTAGAAGGGAAATGAATGCTGCTAAGTACTTGAACATTACTGAGGTAAACCTGCTACCTTCTACTTGACAACTGAAGATGGGCAGTGGATCACCTTATAGCACGACCACGTCCCTGAATGCACCAACAAGAATGGGGCGGTTAAGAAGATTAAGAAGATGAAAGTCCTCAAGTGGCTTAAATCTGATAGAAATTTGGTTGCTGTACTTACCATTTTTTAAAATGGGTTTTGATTTCAGGCTGTATCTGACAAAATATGTGACTATTTGAAATGGGAAGGCCTACAATGGCTTACTGTAGCACTGTAAATATAATTACACATAATCATATAATCTTTAAGTCTGGTTAGTTGACAGGGCAAGCTGTTAAAAAAAAGTGCTGCTAATGCTAATGCTGAGGGGTTAAATAGGCACTAAGGGTGGTTGCAATATGGACTTGCCCAACAGATGCCAAGAATCTTACCAAGCACAAGAAGATATATTCTTTGGTTAAGGTGCAATGTCTGCTTTGATGAGCTCCCTTAACGCAGAATAAAAACAGGGACTTCAATTGATGGAGAGGGAAATGACTTATTAATATCTTGTGAAATATTTCATCTTCTTCAAGTGGTTGACACATCAAAAAAAAAAGGCTAGAGATCATATTTCCCCTCTCAGTTAACAGGAGGCACATAATGTAATGCCTAAGTGCTTTCATTTCATTTGATTTATATTCATTGAGAGTGTGATGCTGAATAATTGACATGGCTTTAACAATAAAATATAGTCCTGCCTTCTCATAAGTGACAAGCTTTCATAGTACGTGTGAAATACTTGGCCATTCCAGCCGAGAACATGTATTGCCAGGTGTATGTTTACTTAATGCTTAAGTTTCTTGTTTAGTCTCTAGTCTTAGAAGATCTATTGCTATTTTGCTGTGTGATTATGGTTAGGCACTCTGCAGTGAGGTGTTTACTTTTATCCAATTTTGTCAGACTACTCCATATTAATCCTTTCATCACAGCCTGTGACTAAAAATAATGGTGTCTCATTTTATAACAAGATTGCGCAGTGGTCATTCCAAGTGAAGATCGTGAAAACAACAGTGACTGACTAATCACATAAAAAGCATTATTTACAAAAAAATCAAATGGGCTTATAATAAGACACCACAATTCCATAGTAATCGTAGAGATTAATCACCTAATAAGCCCTAATGCAGTAGGGTCCAGTCATAGGAACTTGTATACCGTGCAAAATTTACTTTTTCTTTGTTATAATCTAATTATCTAGCATTGAAAACAAGAAACTCATAACTAATCTCTTTCCTCTTTTCTGATTCTATTAAAACTCAATATTAGCAGGCTACCCCTCAGCCTTTCTTGTCTTTTTTCCCTCTTCTGTGCATTGAACAGCTATCGATCCGGCTCTTCAATGTTTGTCCCAGTGCAAAAGGATGGCCTCAGCAATATTCATATTTCCTCTGAAGGTTATTTATCAATGTCAGTGATAATGCCAATTACCTGCACTGTGGCGAAGGAACGGAGACAGCTAAGTATGTCAAAAAGAGGGGAGCTTGCCATGCCCCACTGAGCACCATACTGTATGAGACAGGATATGCAAAGTGCAAAATGATCATTCTCTGTATTACTCTAATATTATTACACCTTTAGACATAATCCATGCAACTGCAGGTGATTTGGGGTTTAACTCAATGTCGCTTCATTAAAGTTAGGCATCAAAAGCTGACATCATCCTTTGTAATAAACGGAATGTGCATGAACAGTCGTTGCATCAGCTGGATCAGAGGCAGTTTAAATACAAGATACATGCAATCCATTACTCCTGAGAAAAAGACAGAGTGGGGCAGGATGGAAAATGAGCAGGAAGAAAGAGTTACTTGCCTTGGTTGCATAACGGGCCGAAAAACCCGGATAAGCATTCACATTGCCCTGTAACGTGATGGCACGGGCCGGTGCTGTGCACACACTGTGGGCATGTCTGGCTGCAGCGATGCCCAAAGAACCCAGGAGAACAGGCTGGTATAGAAAATAGACAAAGGAGAACAGCAAGAGGGAAATATGAGCCACAATAAGTCATCAAAAAAGAAGAAAACAAAGAGGGGAATAATATACTGTACATATTTTAGGTCAGAGGTGATCATTCAGGAACAGTTTATGGTGTAAAATATATACAGTTCAGCAGAAAAGTCTATGGTCACTTCTGAAAATACTTGTTTGGATCTATGTGGAGAAGGATTCATACTGCTGTAGGATAATAACTCAAAACACACCTCAAAGCTTTGCAATAACTCATTGAAGATGAAAAAATGCTAACTCTCATGCATTTTCCTCTAGAGTCACCTTCCATAAAACCAATTGTGCATAAATGGGGGCACTTGTTATTAAACTGTAGGTCCTGCACACTCATAGTTTGCTGAAGCTGGAGTACTAGCTGGTCTCGTAAAGACCTGACCAGGCACACCAAGGAAGTGTTGCCATCAGGCAGAGACATTCCCCTTTCTGTGCTTGGGCAAGAATTATCAAGTTGAAAAAAGATGTGACATCCAACACATGTCAGTAAGATGTCCTGCACATATAGCTGAGTGTCCCTCCTGGTCTGTGTCCTATCTGTGTGATGTCTGCATGTCCTCCTTGTGTCATTGTGGGTTTACCCTGGGTGCTTTCTTGTTTCTGTCCACAGTGCAAGACCTGCAATAATTTATGACGATTACACTAAAGGGACGTTAGCTTTTCTTTATAACTGTGTGAGTGTATGTGCCCTATGATAGAGCCCTGCCTGTGTTGATCCTGCCTTGTGCCCTATCGAAACTGGAAACATGTTGGTCAGATTAATCTCGTTTCTGCCTGTAGGTGATGCTAGATGTTGGGTTCATCTAAGAGGTGAGGTCTGTGTGCAAGGTTCCAACTGGAGGAGGTTCTGCGATGTTCTGGGGTTAATTATACAGAATTTGGTCCCTTGGCTGAGGTGACAAAAATGTATACAATGTATACATTGAGTTGCTGGACAATTGTTTTTTCCTTTTCATTTTGTTCACTAACATATATTCATAAGTTCATAACACTCAATTCTTTGACTCTTTCCTGTATCAGGAAAAAGAAAGATTTTTTAGTGCATGCCATATAGAATCACAGCTGTTGGTCTTGACTGTAGAAGAATCATTGCTAATAGGTCATAATCTTCTTTTTGTCCGAGGAGTGTGTGATTTGTAATTAAACAATTTCAGTTCCTTTAGCACCGAGCCTCAAACATTAGACCAGAAAAGTTGAATAAAAGCACAATATCTCACCTCACATTTTTGTAACTATTTGATTATATATTTTCATAGGATAATACTGAAGATATGATACTTTGAAACATTGTAGTCAATCTCAGCTTGTATGACAAGCCCTCAAAATAACTCAAAACACAGGCATTGATGTTGGAACCATTTGCAACAAAAGTGAGTACACCCCTAAGTGGTACTTGGGTCACTGGAATTTCAGCATGGCACATCATGGGAAAGAACTATCTGAGGATCTCCTGAGCATCTTTACATAAAGATGACCTAGCTTATAAGAAGATAAAACACCCTGAGAGTGAGCTTCAGGGTGGTTGCCAAGACCAGACAGTGGTTTAACAGGACAGGTTCCACTTAGAACAGGCCTCACCATGGTCGACCAAAGAAGTTGCGTTCATGTGCTCAGCATCATATCCAGAGGTTGGCTTTCGAAAATAGATGTAGGAGTGCTGCCAGCATTGCTGCCGAGGTTACAGTGGTGGGGTGTCAGCCTATAACTGCTCAGACCATACCCCGCTCACTATATCAGATTGGTCTACATGGCTATCGTTCCAGAATGAAGCCTCTTCTAAAGATGATGAACAAGAAAACCCACAAACAGTTTGCTGAAGGCAAGATGACATGAATCAATGTAACCATGTTCTGTGGCCTAATGAGACCAAGATAAACTTATTTGGCTCAGATGGCATCAAGTGTGTGTGGCAGCAACCAGATGAGGATTACAAAGACAGGTATGTCTTGCCTACAGTGCTGCTGGCTGTGGGGAGTTACAGTTCATTGATGGAACCATAGATGCCAACATGTACTGTGACATACTGAAGCAGAGCATGATCCCCTACCTTCAGAAACTGGGGCATTCCAACATGATAGTGACCCCAAACACACCTCAAAGATGGCCACTGCCTTGCTAAATAAACTGAGGGTAAAGGTCAAGTATATCGGCAGACCTAAACCCTAATGAGCATCTGTGGAACATTCTCAAATGGAAGGTGGAGGAACGCAAGGTCTCTCACATCCACCAGCTCCGTGAGGTTGTCATGTAGGAGTGGAAGAGGATTCCAGATTCCAGCACAATTTTGTCATTTTCACTTGGTGTACTATTTTTTGTTGCCAATGGTTTAGACATTAATGGCTGTGTGTTGAGTTATTTTGAGGGCACAGAAAATGTACACTGTTATACAAGCTGTACAAGTATAAGCTGTATACTGACTACTTTACATTGTGTCAAAATGCCAAATCTTCAGTGTTGTCCCATAAAAAGTTTACAAACTATTTACAAAAATTGATCTCACTTTTGCGATATACTGTATAAAGTAATTTTGCTGAAGCAGGTAATGGTACGACAAAACATAACAGCAATTCATTGAAAAAGTTTGAAGAGTAGGGCAATTAGTGGCTTTGTTGTCACAAGGGTTACTACATTATCTTGATGTGTCTTAATTGCTGGAGTGTCAAGTAGAGAGAAAATGGTGGGCAGTATACCTTCTGTAATTGAGGTAATGCCAGAATGGTCAATATTGTAGGGCGAAATAAACTCCATCCATCTTCTTTATATAATCCCCAAGTGTATATGAGTACACCAACTCAAATTATGTCCCTTTTTATGGTGGTATTAAAATAAAAATGAAAAAATATAAGCTATATATAAGCTACAAGCTAAGCTATAAGCTAATAAGCCAAAGCAAAATCTAAATTAATAACAGCAAAGGTGTAAATTGTTCTGTTAGCATGGCTGGTAATTTGGAGAAATCTGCCAAATGAGAAAAACTATTTTGTTTGAGATTTTTTTACAATATTTTTTTTCTCTTCTTGCATGGGGCATGAACCTAAAGAGTGAAGTGATTATACGAGACACAGCTCTTGTATGATGCTGATGACATACCAGTGATTATTGTTGTTTACTCTTGTGCACGTGTGCATGTGATAGAGAGATCTGCATCACGTTTTCTTTCATCAGTGTTTCCTCTGCCACAACATTTGTTCTGCCACTTTGCTCAAGCCCACACTGCTGTTTGTACAAGCAAGCACCTGGAGAAGCTTCAGTAAAGAGTGCTCAAGAAAAGACGCAGATATGGAGTGACAGAATTACCCCGTTTAACACAGAACACATAACTATTATCATGCTGTGTGTGCACTGCTATTTTTAGCAGTGCAAACTAGTGTACTTCAATTTAGTTATGGATATATTAGGCATTTAGCTGACTGAAGCAAGCTAATTACATTTTCCTCTGGGAATATAACTGCAGACAAATTTGATTCGATTTTTTTCACATTGCAGTCACTTCTGGAGACTAATACTGACTATTCTGATTTGCTTTAAGATTAATTGTGCTTAAACGTCAATATATTTGTTTTTCATTAACTTTGGAAATGTATGCATTTTACTGACTAAGACTGACTTTGGAAGTTTTGTGTCTATGACATTGTACTCAAAAGGTTCATTAAAACTCTTATCTTTATTTGCAACTTAATATGACATAATAACAGAAGATACAACTTAACGTATATATGCAACCAACATTTGTGAGTTGTAGATGTTCATATCATATATTTGTCGGGTTTTTTTGCTCATCTTCTCCCCAGAGAATTGAGAGTGCAATACATTCCAATTACAGCAATCGCATGTGCAGACATCTGTTTTAATAAAATCAACAGATCTAAATTGATTTAAGCTTTACCATGTTCCACAGTGTATGAGTGGCTGTGGTCTGAGTGTGCACCTTTGTGGGGTCATCTTGCTTTTGGTTCTGACTTCTGCATTTATCTGCACCTGGCGACGCACGATATCTTTTTGTTTTTACCTGATCATTAGTGAACTGTGGCGGCCCTGATCAGCAGTCAGTAGAGTACATGAGTGGAGAGGTGTTGAAAAAGAGTGTGAGAGGGCTCCCTGATGAATGCCACCTGTGGCCCTGGCCTCTCCCTAGGAAGCAGCACCAAGAGTGGAGCTGGAGTGATTAGGACTAGGCCCATGATGAAGGCTTTGCTGGCCTGCATTTACAACCCAGGGTTAAGTGCCACTCTCCGCAGACTTTGCTGGGACATGACAATTTATGCTCGGTGGGACAGAATCCAGATGTGGTGTGCATGACCTTTCTCATTTTAGGAAGGAAATATTGAAGGTGAAACCTACTTCTTTTGCAGGAGGTGCCACGGAAGCCAGGAGCGCAAACACAAGTTCCATCCTCAGGGGAGCATGAGCCTCCATTCTGGCATGAGCAGGTCATAGAGCAGTTGGGCCCCCAGTGGCCCTGAGGGCAGACATTGTCACAGTGGATACCTTTAAGAAAAACAAACCGTACATTTACAACTGAGTCTGCTCAGTCTGAGTGAACAAAAGGGAAGCAACAGAGAGGCTTAGAGAATCGGTATAAGCAAGAACATAAGGAAAATAAAAAACGACAGGTGCAGAGGAGTAGCAGAGAAACCCTAACAGCAGCATGTTTGAAACTAAAAGTAAATATCCAATATTTCTCCCAAATGAGAACCAGGAGAGAGAGGACAGGAGCAGCATACAGCACTGCATGAGACCTCCACATAAGTGTGCTTCTGTATGCGTGTCTGAGAGTGAGGCTAAGCGGACACCCAGGAGGCCATGTATGTGTGCTCCAAGCTGAGTGGCAGCACACTCTGAAGACATCAGTCCCAGTTTTGAAAGCTCTGGGTGTGCAGGTTCACATGTCTCTTGGCCACGACGCTGTTCACTGCTGTGTATGTATTTTTGATCAGACTGGGCCTCCGTGCCAGTGCAGCATGTTCATTAACAGGGCCGAGTCCCATGAGTCACACTGCCTTCTTTCCTATTCTCTTTCAGCTGTGCCACGGCTTGCGTGGAAAGTAGTAGGGAAGAGGTCCTCCAAGAAAATATGCACACACATACACCGTACACACATGCACACAATTTAACACAGCACAATCAGGTAAAGATGTGAAAACTATACTGGTCACAAAATTAAAATGAAATATCCCCTATTTTGTGTGAGCAGTATATATTTGATAAGCTTTTGATTGAGGAGATGAAGCTCTGTCATACGGCCATATATGCAAATTCGGACCACCCTAGTCTTTTCTTTTAACACCCACCCACACACACACACACACACACACACACACACACACACAAATAAACACACAGTCTTGGTAAACATATGTTTTGGATACTTTACACTCTCATGATTTCGGTAGCTTAGTAATGCTTCAGCTAACCCTAACGTCAATCATGAATGCACAACTGTTGACGTTTTTTGGTATTACAAGTAGAAGTCATGAGCTTTACAAAAAAAGAAATAAAAAGCAGTTATCCTTGTGGAAACCTGCAAAATGTCCCGACAATAATGTTAGAGCTTTCTGTCCTTGTGGGGATATTTTGTCCTCACAATGATATATAAGCTTGGAGCACACACACACGCACACACGCACACGCGCACACACACACACACACACACACACACACACACACACACATACATATATTTGAAGCACTCTTTCAAGCAGCAGCCTTTTCTCAGGAGCCCTCATTTGAAATTTTCTTTGACGAAAAAC
>JAUZST010067197.1:0-22305 GCA_034779995.1 Parotocinclus haroldoi | reverse complement strand
TATATAGATAGATATATAGATATATAGATATATATATAGCCTTTGTACACGACAAACTACAAAGAAGCTTTAATCTTTAGTACAGTCTCCAATACTATTCAGTCAAACAACTGTGTAACCGCCTGTGCCACTGATTTATTATGTAATTATGTGGTCAAATATGATGAGGAAATGTTTATTTTACAGTTACAGTTAAGTCTACAAAATATTTAAACATAGTATGTTATCTTCTCAAACAAATGTTAATCTGTCTGTTTATGTGGATGTGCATAATGAAGGATTTACTGACATTTATTGTTTCTGATGCAAGAATGTGCAATCAAAGATACTATCATGCCTGACATATAGCAAGAATTGTGTTTACTGGTACACAGCTTGACCCCATTTATATCAGATATAGATAAGATCACACCTAAAATGTGCATTGTGCAAGTCTGGTTGACATTTATAGTTTGTGATCTGATGATAAAGGCTGGGAAGATGAAGATACTATCAAACGTGACACATAATTGAAGTTTACTGAAGCTCAACATGTCCCCAGTTGACACAGATACAGATCAAAATATCAATCAAGTGGAAAAGCTTTCTTTCTGCATGCTTGGAACAGATTCATCAAGATATCGTTGCTAGGACCAAATTTGGACATTGATAGAAGAGGCAAGTAAGAGTTCTGGAAAACTTTAACCAAGGCTAATCAGTTCATGCTTGCGTTTAGCTGCCACCAAGTAATCCATGCTTGTTTAAACATGATAAAAATTTAGAAAAAGAACACCTGAATCCTACCTCACTTTGATATGCTTGGAGTCTTAAGACATGTAGGGTTTTTTTAACATCATTGTTCAATCTTGCATTAAATGCTTAACCTTTCATGTCTCTGATTCCCACAAAGTAACCAGATTGGTGAAGTGAAACTAGAATAATGCAGGATCAATATACAAAGAAGGAATGTTGCCATAGCAAATCTACTCACTGTAGCATTTATGATGTACGACAAATGTACACAATTCTGACGACAAATGTACACAGTTCTGACACAGTCTAGTCAAGCATTCCGTTTGTAGTTCTGGTTCCAGTTTTAGTCCTTAATATGTTAAAGGTACCATAGATCTTGTCTAATTCATTTCCTCTTTCTGCCGAGGTTCTTTGCTCCATGCTCCCTGTCCCATCTCTACATACACATATTGCATGTTTCCATTTAAATGTTTTATTATATTATGTTAATTATGTTTATTACCCAAATGAGGATGGGTTTGCCTTCTGAGTCTGGTTCCTCTCATGGTTTCTTCCTCTTAATTTCTGGGAGTTTTTCCTTTCCGCTGTCACCATTTGGCTTGTTCATTAGGGACAATAGAATCAATTCATGAATTAATTGTAAAGCTGCTTTGTGACAATGTCTACTGTAAATAGCACTATACAAATAAATTGAATTGAATTGAATTGATATTCCACTAAATATTTACATATTGGATATGTATACTAATATGGTATAGTTTCTTTAATATCTTATACTCATTAGCAAAAATAAGACACCAAAAAGGAGTTGCTGGTATCAAATTACACTTTATATGTAATGATAATGCATGTACAACCCCAAGCAAGAAAATTATGTACCGAGTTTCAGTGGGTAAAGGCAAGAATGCAAGCTTAAGCTGAACAACTGTGATCTTCGATCCTTCAGGTAGCACTGCATCAAGAACTGATAGATCAGGGTATGCTGTGTCATCATGTGTCATTTAACTTATGCTCACTTGGTATTAAGGGACCCAAAGCATGCTAAGAAAATATCACCCACACCATTACACGACCAGCAGCCTGAACCATTAAACCAAATTCTGACCCTACCATCCACAAATCTTTTATTGGTTAATTTTGTTTGTCTTTGGGAGCAGTACTGTCAGTTGTCTGTTCTCAGTTGACCAGAGTGGCACCTGGTGTTATCTTGTTTAGCTGTTGTAGTGCATCTATTTCAAGTGCAATATATTGTGCATTCTGAGATACTCAGTTGTAATGAGTGGTTTTACTGTTGCCTTTCTGTTACTACTGTTGCCTGATATTCTCAGAGCAGCCCATATAGCAAAAACTAGGGAAAATTGGGATAATTACATGTCCTCCCTAATTTGAGGCTCAGTGTGAATTTCAGCAGACAACAGAAGACAGTCTCAGCAATTTGATTGTCTGATTAGACATTTGCATTAACGAGCAGTTGAACAAGCGTACCTAATAAAGAGGCCGCTGAAGGTAATCATTTTATTTCGTTTTTATTGATTAATATTATGGCATATTCAATTCGCAAGATCACGCAGGATTGTCTTGTATTCTTTGGAAGGAACACTATGGGAAACACCCCTAGTTATTCCCGTCTAAATAGAAATAATTAATGTTAAAGATATTCCAGGACTAGGGAGAGAGATTATCAAAACTATCCTTGCAAGAATGAACTCGCAAGAACACAAGAGCAGAGAATGCGCCTCTTAAGAGTTTTAGGTCTGCTGCGTGCTTGCTATTACGCAACACTTCTGGCTCATATTTCACAGTGATGAGCGAACATTTACTAGCCCAACATTTATCTGAAGTGTTATAAATGTTTGGACACGTACTATATAAACAATTAAACTGAGTCTGATATGACTATCTATAAACGTTTCTGGAATAAGAACAAAGAATACGTTCTGAATATGTGTATTGCACAAACCTGAGTAAAAAAAAATTGGAACAGGAAAGGTGCTGATAGCTGCCTTTGTGACAAGTACATTTTCTGAAGGTTGAGAAGAAAGCAGTCAAAGCATGAACTATTTGAACATTGGCGCATTTCTGGGGGCACTTGAAGCCTGTGGTAGCCTAGTGGTTAAGGTACTAGACTCTGGACCAGAAGGTCCAGGGTTCGAATCCCACCTCTGCCAAGTTGCCACAGTTGGGTCAAATGGCGACAGTGGAAAGGAAAAACTCCCTGAGATTAAGAGGAAGAAACCTTGAGAAGAACCAGATTATTATATAATAAAACATAAATTGAAACATGCAATATGTTTATGTAGAGAAGGGACAGGGAGCATCTTCGTCATGGCTGGTCGTTCCGTTTGATATCATCTCCCACAGCAGAGTCACCGTTGGAGCAAAGAACATCGGAGGAGATGAATTAGACAAGATCTATAGTACTTTTAACATATGAAGGACTAAAACTGGAATCAGAACTACAGACAGAATGCTTGACTTGTTAACAAATAAGTCTTAAGCTTTGATTTACACATTGAGACTGTATCAAAATTGCGTACATTTATCGGAAATCACTTACACATATCGTCGGTACATTCAAACAAACAAAGTGTAGTTTGACCCCAACAACTCCTACTTGGTGAGTTTTTTCTACTTCACATGTGAATGACTGAAAGTGAGTATGAACAAACCTTTGCTACACCTGTTGATAGAAAAGAGAATTACAGTATTGAAGGCAGAAAACAACATGGTATTGTTTCTTGAGTAAATGTGAATTACTTTTATTTAAGTTATTTCTCAGAACAGTATTGCTACTTTGTACGGTACTTTAGCCAAAATTCTGAATTTTAAATGCCAATGACACTGATGACACTGAATAGTTTTATACAAACCCGCCTTATGAGGATCAGAATTATGCTGTAATGTTTGGTGACTGTAAGATTTTTAGGCGACCTGCAAGGTCGATAATAATGGTTTCAGTGCCGTCATTAGGTTCACACTAATCTGTAAAGCAGTTCTAAGTTCATTACAGCATGCATATACAGGCAGCCTGTACCACATCTCTGGATTGCATAAAGATAACATCATCATGGATGAATCAATGGGGGTTTCCCCTTTAAAACCACAACATATCCTGAACATGTCACCATATCCTTCACATACTTAATGCTACTGAGAGACATTTTTTTTTAACTTTTTTTATACTTGCTAAACATGATCATTTGATTAAATGATGTGCTATGGCTGGCATTGCTTTTGTATTAATATTAATTAAGAAATAATCATTTGCATGTTGATGTTGCATGTTACCTTTTCCTATTTCCCACATATATTTCCACTATTTCCCATCTATAACCCAAAAGCATTTTTTTCGGGATAAAAAAAAACAAGCCTCAGCTATACAATAAACAACACGATTCCATAATAAGGTATATTTTTATTTATTCGTTTCAATTATTACATAAACACAATGTAATAAAAATAAAACCATATTATCTATACACTTTATAGACAACAGCTTGTGGTCCTCCCCCCAAATATTACATCCATAGCATGGGTATTAGTATGGTGTTTGATTCCCATCTTTGCTGCTACAACAGCCTTTGTTCTTCTAAAAGGGCTTTCCCCTACATTTAGGAACATAACTGTGAGGTTGGCTTCTGATGTTAGAAATAAATGCTCTGGCTTACTTTTGGCATTCCGGGGCATTTTCAAGGTTTTTGATGGAGTTGGGATAAAGGCTTTGTGCAAGGCAAGTTCTTAAACAGCGTTGGCAAACCTATTCACTATGGAAAGTCGATACTGAATTGAAAACCTATAAATGTGCCATATTGAGAGTCACTGTAGCATTCAACCTATTCTACTTCCACTGTTTGTCGATGGAGAATTAAAAAAAATATGCTTTGTGTGTTATGAATGTGTTACAGTTTAGTGTTGGAGAAATAGAATTAGTTAGATAATGAGCTTAGTCAGATGTCCACAAACTTTGGTCTATGTAGCACAACAAACAAGGCAACCACCTCTAGACAGGGCACAATCCACTTAACATTGGTCTTGGGAGCTGTGAGCAAGTCTCAGCTTCATCTTTCCACCCATGTATATATATATATATATATAGATAGATATATATATATACTGCACATGAAAATTAGGCGATATTTTAAAGTGAAATTTGATCAAATCTGCAGCATATTTGCATAACGATCAACATCAGCACCACTCCATAACAATGGAAACAGTGATCAGATTTCTGTGCAAATTGCAATGTCCATTAATTACAGTGGATAAGTGTGTTATTATCAGAGGATTTGGCGATAGCTGCAATCACAACATTTTTAAGATGGAGAAACGCATATTCTTAAGCCCCCTCTTTGGTCCCCTCTTCACATAGATGGCCAGCATTCCTCAATACCAAAGATGTGCACATCTTAATGCTTGAAAGATGTACTGACCTGGATTACGCGTCATACTGCTAACCTTAGACTATTCCTGAGAGCGAACCTTGATGAGTTTGTATAATGGTGAAATTGTGACCTTTTCATCTTTATAAAATGCTGTAAACCGATGGGTTTAAACCTAACGTGCAATCTTGTACCATATCCTTTGAAGCATGTACCATGTCCTTTGAAGACACTAAGTTATTTTCTTGCGGTACACGAGTGTGGCGGTAATAATCTTTGCTATCAAAGCATGACATAGCTGGTAGGAGGAATGTTTACAAAGTGGGCAAGTGCTCTATTATCTTGGTTAGGCAGGGAATCTGAACAGATAGCATTTTGGGGTGATGTATTTATTTCAAATTATTTTAACACTTTTCCTTATCAGGATCACGAGGGCTCTGGTGTTTATCCTTAGGCATCACAGGATGCAGGAATAAGCGAGCTAGGGACTGAACCCAAGTCTACCACAGGGTGTGTTGGAGTATCTGTTAGAGAGGACAATTCCTGACAGGCTTTGCCTTCGGCTTAATGTTTGACCTGGCCAGAACACACTGGTGAGACTTCGCCCTGGATCACCACAGTGGGTACCTCTGGTTGTCAAGTATCTGATGTTTACATTCACAATACAGCATTTGTAGACAAAATAAGTAAACAGATACAAAATGGGCAAGAAAACAGCTCCCCAAGACACAGGGCTCACATGGATTATCCCATCTCCAACTCAGTTAATTTGTTTGTAAAATTGTATTTTATGTAACATCACTTTCAGAATCAATGGCTATTCGCAGCAGGAACAAGGTTATATAGATACTTTTCAAAATCCAATTCACATCGGGTTAATTTAGAGTGATGTCGTTGGGATGTGGGAGGAAACTGGAGCACCAAGAGCATTTCTGACCTACAACACATCCTAATAAAAAGTTGGGACGGTAGCAATTTAGAGCTAGTAACGAATTTTACAAACTAAATAATCATTGAATTTCAAACAGGTGATATCAACAGGTGATTGTGATCATGATTTGGCACAAAAGCAGCATTCAGGAACGGAGTCTTTGGAGAACAAAAATGGCCAAAGGATCTCCTGTTTGTCAACAGGTGTGTGCAAACATTATTGAAAAGTTTAAAAACAAGGTACCGCAAAGAAAGCTTGGGAGGTATTCGAATACTTTTCACTTTACAGTGAATGATGTCATTACACGATTCAAGGAATTGGGAAGAATTTCAGTGCGTAGAGACCAAAGGAGCAAGCTTAAGCTGAACTCCCATGATACTCAATCCCCCAGATGGTGCTACACCAAGAACAACAGCATTCATCAATAACTGATATAATCAGATGGGCAAGGGATTAACCTTTATCAGGCACTGAAATATGGTGTTACATTCACAAATGCTACTTCAAACTTTACTGTGGAAAACAGAAGGCTCATATTAACCATGTCCAGAAGCGACATGGACTCAGAGGTGTCTAGGATGGACCAGTGAATCAGATGAATCAGATGAATAAATCTTTTTGAATGAATAAAGTCCATGTGCTCTGAACCAAAGACGAAAAGGACCATCCAGATTATCAGCAACAAGTCAGGGTATGTCACAGTATGGGATAAAATCACTGCACTTGGCAAAGGTATTTTCTACTGGTAGCATTAATGCAGAAATGTATATTGACATTTTTGAACAAAATATTTTGCCTTCAGGTGAGGGTACAGGTATTGGCCTGGCCTTCCTGCAGTCCTGAACTGTTCCCAATAGAGAAAGTGTGGAGAATCGAAAAATTGAAATGGAAAATCCAACCACAGCAACCTGTAATGATGCACATCTTAAGACATGTTGTCATGAATAATAAAACATAATGAAACACACAACATCTGAAACACCAAATCTGTTGGTATCATCTGTACCAAAACATCTTTTAAATGTGGTCAAATGAATAGAAACATTAAAAAGTGGTGAATGCTTTACTGTCTGGATTTCCTACTGTTTGGAATGTATTGCAGTCCTTAAATGCAGGAATGGATGTTTATTAACAAAGAAAATGATATCTCTCAGTTGCATCCTGCCTGCAATTAAATAAAAGTGAAAACATTTCCCTTAAAATGTCCCAACATTTTATGATGCAGGGTTATAGTTCTTAAGAGTTGTTAACTAGACAAATCTGAAAACATCAAGCAGTAATTGATGTAACAGAACATTTGTTTATCTTGGTGTGAATAAAAGCATAAACATGGTTTACCTAAAAATAATGAGGTAGGGTTATGTTCTGTATAATAACCAGTTACATGTGTTGTTTAGCTGAAAGTGTAGGTGTATGAGGCCACCTTTGCAGATAAAGCGTTAAGCCTACTTTCCTGAGCATTCCTTTAAAAAGTTACAGTTCCCAGCACAGTTGACCAGAACACCTGCTTTTCCAGGCTGCCATACTCAGTAAACATGCATGCAGGCATGCAAGTCAGAACTAGTCAAGGATGATGGATCGCATGGATTACAACTGTGCTGTCCAAGGTCCTGAAGCCTGTGGGAGCACTAGCAGAGGTCAGTAGGGGGTCGGCATTTCACCAGGGTCAAACCCAGATGAACGTCTGTCCTTTGGTTAGGATTCTATTTGAAACTTTATGTGGTGCAAAGCAGAAATAACAACTTAAGCTTAGTCAGCAAAGCAGGAATGTGTGAGTGCAAACTAAGTAACCTTAATGGGCACTAGAAGCTCACAGCTGCATCATAAATCCCACCTCAAAGGCATTTCTTACCACCCCAAAATCCCATAAAAGAAAGCATTTAAGATCCTTAATCATATAATGTATAAATAAGCAAAGTTTGCTTTGAAACCTTTATTTCATCCATGGACCTCAACTCTTTTAACCTTCTGGACACTTTCCCATGTTCCCAAATTAAAATCCTCAAAGTGTATTAGTGTTGCTTCTATGTGACTGAAATCTAATATGCAAAGGCATTACCGTGAGATACATCTTGACAGTGATATACAGTATAACATTAATTTTGAAGCATCTCAATGTCTTTATACTACAGTATTTGTTCACTTGGAAAAGCAAATATCTGTGAATGTTGGTTGGAAAGGTCTGGATCATTACATTAGCTAGGAATCATGACCTTTAAGTTTACAGAAAATGTAGTAGAAAATGGGAAAGAGGCAGACAGTCAGAACTGTCAGTGTTCTCTATGGTAACTGGCACAGATGTTGCATCTGGACCTGTAGATCCTGCAGACTAGGTTGCTAAATTAATCTGATATTTCTATATGGATGCGTTATTCATATATTTTTTCATATATATGGTAACAAGTCACACTAACACCTTGCACAAAGTAATCACATCGGCTGAATTAACAGTTTCTAGTTGATACATGAGCTAACACGCCAACATACAAATGACAGAAAATAGCTTTAATTAATGTTGTAACAGCTGCAGCAGCCATTTTATCACAAGTACGCTTCATTGAAACACTAACCCTCAGACAACAAACATAATGCATGTCTTTAGACTGTGTGAGGTAACCAGAGCACTCGGTGCTCACATGGATATAAAAAACACAAACTCCACACAGGTAGAGTACAAGGTCAAATGAATGACAGACTAATGCTGTCTGTCATCAACCTAACTCCTGCCTGAGCTCATTTATCAGGAGCATTGATTGGCTATTGTGGCATTTCCTAATATAATTTCTTATCATTTTTAAGAATTCCGCTGTTAACTCCACCAGACCTTGATATACTGGAAGTTAAATCTTTATACAAGTTGCCTCTGTACATGACTGTGGTTATACTAGAGAATCCACTGTATACTAGAGAACTGTGCTGAGCTACAGCTGTGGTGATATATAGTTATTTCCTAAATTTGACACATAATCCAACTACAGTCATGTGGTAGAATCCAGATCAATGATATAGTCAAGACTTTTGGCTCGAAAGCATGGCTCATAGCATTAGTACCAACAGTCTATACCTACCACCTTCCTTGTGTACTCCTCCACTGGAGGACTTCTATTCATTCCTGGAACACGAGCAAGTGAGGCTGAAAAAGAACCTACCCATGTGTACGCATTATCAAACCACCAAACCTCACATTGGGTGGATTTAAACAGAACGAGCAAAAAAAACCCTGTGTGCTGTACCCAAGAAAAAAGTGCAAGGAAATCAAAAACAACAAAAGCATTGTCATATGTAAAAAATTATTTTATTATAATGATATAAATAAACATTAAACACAAACCATTTAAGATATGAAATTTTAACTGGACAACATTATGCATGTTGAACAATAAATTCTGCTTTGAATGAGAATTTTTGCACAGAATTGTCAAATACATGATACATAAATACAAGGTTTCTTTACTGAGAAACCACTCAAAATAAGGTTTAAGGAGGAGCCCTGTGCATCCCATTGACAAAAAGCGCATCTACAACTGACCTAGAACCAGTGCCAGTCATCCAAAACCTCTGGAAAGAATGGAGCATCAGCAGACAAACACACTGTACAGAAGTTTTGAATAAGACAGAACATTTTACAAATGCCTACCTTTTTCATCATAAAAAATAAATAAATACATTTAGTGCATTTTCTCATTTTCCCAAAAAGGAGTTAAATGAAAAAGAACTCTTTAAATTAGTGTGTACCAAACTCAGTTTGGACCAACGTATTACTCTGTCAATCTTTTACCTCTAACAATGACTAAAAGACAGTCCAGCTATCTTAAATTTGTTTTGTTCAAAAGACACACAAATCCCATTTAAATGGGCAACACTGCACAATGGGAGATGCAGACCTCCAACACCTTTGTTGTTGTTGTTTATGCTAGTCATAAATTGGGAGCTTGGGTGGCGCAGCAGTCCAATATGCTAGCCCACCACTGCAGGGACCCATGTTACAGTCCTAGCAGTGCCATCTTGCCAGGTCTGTGTGCAGACCGGACTGGCCATGTCTAAGGGAAATTTGGCCAGTTAGGGGATCATCCCCTGGTGGTGCAACAGCTACCCCTACTTAGCCTAGAGAGAGCCTGTCGTCCTGTCCAGGGTTAAAATGTGGCGTGTGTAAGGAATTGTGGAATCAGTGCTAAACCTGCTCTAGGAGTCGGGTTTACTAACACAGAGCATAATATACAGGTTTAAAAAAAAAAAAAAAAAAAAAAAAAAAAGTCTGCACTTTACCGTACTGCACAGCACATATTTTGGTCTCCCTTGCATCATAAGCCTGAATCGACTCGTAAAAGGGATGATTACCTGAGGAGATGAATCAGGTTGTTAGAGCAAGCAAAGCCAAAACTGCGCAGGAGATCCAGGATCCCAGGAGAACCAATATTCAGAGAGTATGACCACCTAGTGCTGTTACAGTGCCAAAACCTGAAATGCCACTTTCAGCCAACTTCTGGGGCTTTTGACCTTCCAGTTCATTGCAAGATGACAGATCCTCCAAGTTTTTCCCAATACATTTGTTAAGGAGCATATCAGTTTCTCGTACAGGATCAATATATTTGTTAATAAATTTGTTGGTGCAAACGTATGGAAAGCGAGTGAAGTCCACAGTAAAACGAGCAATGCCTACTGCCATTTCATCCTTGGCACTTAATATGCCAAAACCTGCCTGAAATGAATTTTTATGTTAAATCTAATGTGCCCTTATACAATGTACATTATAAATCGTCGTTGACAAAAAGTCAGAATTCAGTGATCTAAAACAGAAGTGCTCAGTGGTTCTTGGTCATGTCGAAATTGTCTGTAAGGTGGTAAAATGTGCATTAAAAAAAAATACAAAAAAAGTTCAGTAGCAAAATTAACACCGGTCAGTTGCTTATTTTATAAGCACCAAAATAGGTCCCTTCCGGGTCTGGATCCAACAGCCACGAATTGGACACGTTGACAAAGAGGCCATCACTGTGACTCAATTGGACAGTCCTTCCTTGCTGCACACAGTACATATTGTAGCTTGTATTATTCCACTGCAGCACACCGCCGCTCTTCGAAAGCCGGACAGGTTTGACCTTTTTCTGAGTGTGCACCTCGTGGAAAATATACTGAATCAGTTGGACGTTGCTGACATCCTGTATCTGTGTGGCGTGATCAGGAGCGTAACGAAAACAGGTCTTGGCATACACATAATAAAATCCTTGCTCCTCCACCACGAGTCGTCCGTCGTGGTATTTGATCTTTGTCAGAGTGCCGCGATCCTTATCCCAGTGCATAGTTGTCACCACAAGGGGGTCGGCTACAAATCCAATCAGAAGTTGCATTAGTGTTCACATATAAGGAATGAATGCATATCAAACTGAATAAATATTCAATAGCATCACTTACTGCTTGCAAAATCGATGGGGACCTTGACTGAAAGGTGAGCTACTGGAATTTGATCTCTCTTTCTCACGCGGTCTTTCTTCCTGAAATCTCTGAGTGCGTCAGCAATGACTGGTTCAGGATGAACTTCCTAATCAGAAAGAAAAACAAAAACACATAAAGCATCTGCAACGCATATGAAGTTAAGCTAAAAAGTGATGGAGAGTTCATGGAGGATTTGATCAAAGTCTGGCTCTGGGATCACAGCAAACCACCACCTTTACGACTTTTCCCAGAACACCATGCAAACGAAGCGAAACGGTCGCAAGAGTTGACCGACGCCTTTGTACGACAAAACTTCACAAGTTGCAGCAACAAAAATTGCAACAGTTACCGAAATGCATATTAACGTATAGATTTTAATAACGAGTATCAAAAAGAATAAACTGAAGCCTGCACTAGCATTCATGGTGGTGCAGTACTTTGTACTGTTGCCTCACAGCTCAGGGGTGTGTTAGGTCAGTTGATGACTAAAGTGTCTCTGTGTATGCATGCATATGGCCACATGTGCCTATCGATGAGTTGACAGCCTTGTGCCCTGTGCTACCGGATAGGTCCCAGGTCCCTGCGACCTCACATTGGATTGAGTACATACAAAAACTGATAATTAATCTGCACCAAAATCACTAGGCTCTCCCCTCATTTCACAATGTTCCTCCAGCTCCATCTTCCTCCTGGTCAGTGTTAATCCATCACCCACCCTCTGTATTCCTTCCTGTTGTTTTTTTACAGTGTTCCTTACTGTTCTCCTTTCTTAGAATTCCTCCATCTTGTTCTCACGGTGTTCCTCTCTGTAGTCCTTTCTTAGTGTCCCAGTTCTCTCTGTCCACCTGCCTTGCTGTATCCATCTGTTAGCACCCATGTCTTTTTCTCTCCCTCTATGCGCTTATGCAGTTTGTCAATAGTTTGCACCAAATTATCAACTTTCAATCCACCATGTGGTAATAACAATATAAAACAGCTACAGTACACAAACGTCGCTAAATTTGAACCACTAACATTTACCATTAATCATTCCGGTTCAGCAATCATACAAGCAAAAATCAGAAAAGGTTGATAAGGTATGGAATGTGAACTCATGTTATCCTTTATTTTGCTGCAGACAAAATAAAGCTGCCACATCACTTCTTTTGTTGAGAATCATCTATTGACACATTTCATGCCTGCAAAACGTTCCAAAAAAAAAGACGGGTTAAAAAATGTAGTACGCTGTAAAGTTGCCATTCCATCTCTTAAAGCAATACATTTTGCCACGAGGCACACCAAGCAATTAAGTTCAGATCGTCTTTTGTCCAATTTATTCTACAAATAAGTCTTAGTGTGAAACAGAACAGGGCTGATGTTCTCACCTTTCTCGTTTCAAAATTCTCCACACCTCTACTAGGGACAGATCAGGATAGCAGGCAGTTCAGACCAGTCCCCACACCCTTTTATTCCACAGTCAAACCTTTGCACTGGTTTGCAATATGTGGTTTTACATTGTCTTAATGAAAAACGCAGGGCATCCACTTAAAAGACGCCTGGAAAAGGTGTGGCAAGATAACATTGCATATGCTGTTCTAAAATCTCAATGTACTTTTCTACATTAATGCTGCCTCACAGAACTGAAAAATACTTTTGCCAAAGGCACCGACACCGCCATATTGTGACAAACCCTGCCTTTTGGACGTGCTGGTACCAGTCTGGAGGACACTGCATCCAATTCTTACAAAAACAATCTGGAATACCGATTCATCTGACCACAATACACGTGTGATGGTCCATTCTACATACCTCAGTGCCTGGAGAAATCCATGCCGCTTCAGGACGGACATGGCTGACATTAAACTAAATTCCTCCAGATTTCTTGAATAGTTGATGATATTATGAAATGAAGATTAAATGTGTAAATCCATTCCCATATCTTTTTGAGAAACACTGTTGTTAAAGTGTTAAATAACTATTTCATGCATTTGATGACACACTGAAGATACTTGGATTAGGTCTTGCACTCTTACACTAAAATTCCCCCAGATTCCCTGAAGTGTTAATGAGAATGAAATACGAAAACCCTGGCAATCGTTAAGAGGCATTGCTTTAATTTCAAACTTTTGTAATGCATCTGTTGACAATTTAGAGATCCAGTGCATATTTGCTCCTCAAAGACTCTCATGGATACTGCATTAGTGCCAAATCATAATTACAATAAGCTTGTGATATTACCCATTTGTAATCATATAGGATTCTTTTATGATTTATAGATTTTTAAACCCATTACTAACCCCTTGTGTTAATTAATCCTGGATGTTCAAATGGGGCAAAAAGTACGTTTTCCCACTTGAAAAGATGAACGATTAGAGAGGTCTGTAATTCTCATCATAGGTACACTTCAACAACGAGACAAAAATGAGAAATCCAGGAAAATCGCATTGTATGATTATTAAAGAACTTATTTGAAAATAATGGTGGAAATTAAGTTTTCGATCAATAACAAAGGTTCTCCATATTTACAAATAAAAGTTACTCAATTCTTTGTAACAATCTTTGCTGGCAATGACAGCGATCAAACGTTTCCGTTAAGTCTTCACCAGGTTTGCACACGCTGTAGCTGGTATTTTGGCACATTCTTCCATGCAGAGATCCTCTAGAGCAGTGATGTTTCGGGGCTGTTGTTAGGCAACACTGACTTTTAACTCCCTCCACAAATTTTCTATGGGGTTGAGGTCTGGAGACTGCCTAGGTCACTTCAGGACCTTGAAATGCTTTTTACAGAACCACTCCTTTGTTGCCAGAGTGGTGCGTTTGGGATCATTGTCCTGCTGGAAGACCCAGCCATATTCATCTTTAATGCTCTCGCAGACAGAGGTTTTGGCTTAAAATCTCACAATACATGGTCCCGTTAATTCTTTCCTTAACACGGATCAGTCGTTTTGTACAGAAGAACTTCTTAAAGAAGAAGATATAGGTCGTTGGGAGCCAGAAAGCTTGCTTGTTTGTGGTTGACTAAATAATTATTATTTCCACCATAATTTACAAATATATTTTATAAAAATCATACAATGTGATTTCCTGGATTTTTTGCCTCACTAAATACTTTTTTGCCCCACTGTTTAAGTGAAATGAAGTTGACCAAACAAAACATGAAATATCTTGTGTTCATAGAGTCTGCCTTAGAGCAGAAACAACAACAGAAATCCAACTAAATTACTGTACAAGTTGCCTGAAAATCCTAAAATGCCTGAAGATCCTGAAAATAAAAAATGGATTTAACCATTTATTCATAATGTGTCGTTTCCTGATTTCTGAATTATGCAAGGATGTTTAAAGTATTAGAACATAAAACACCAGTTATTTCTGAATTCCAAAAAGCTGTCCAGTTATTTGCTGACTGTATTAACCTAAAAGCATGTTAAACAGGAAAACTGTACATTTGTAGTGCTCCATTATTGCAGCTCTTATTCAAGTCCTATAGATTTCTTCAGTGTGTGTCCAATAGAATAAGTACAACAAAGACCCATGAAGTGTTAATCATCTACATTAGACAATACATAGACTGAGCTTTTGGAAACAAGTATTGGTATATAAAAATGCATATAAAAGGTGTGTATGAACATGGAGTTCGTTCCCCCTTTTACTCCACAGCTCACTAGATTTTGGAATGTTAGATAGCTCCTGGATCATAGTTAAGGTCTCTGCAAGTCAGTCAATGTCTACATCCAGTTTGACAAAGCACATGTTGATTGACCTTGATTTAGGATAATCAGGCCAGAAAGCTAATGAACAACATTTGTTCTTACTGGACTCAGAGTCCGATTCTACTCAAAAGGCCTATGCAACAAATAACAGTGGGGTGCTACAGCAATAAATCACAATGTTGACTTTTGTGGTACTATTTTGAGGTTTTAATCAAAAGCCACAGGACGAGTCAAAGGTGAGTCAAAAGTGACAGGACATGTTGCATGCTGCTTTGTAAACTTTGTAATGGCAAAGGTTGCCAAAAATCATTGTTGAGGTTTCTTTATTGGTAGCATTCTTCCGATGACCACTATGTGACTTGTCGTCCACAGTCCTGATTTCTCTGAATTTGCGGTGTGAAATTGGTGGTCTTTCTGGGCGTCGGTGGCTATGATACAACAGCAGCATTTCTTGGACATCAGAATCTTCAATTCAATCTCCAAAAAAAACAAAAAAAAAAAAAAAAAAGTTTTGAACTTCGTGTTGATAACTTTTGAACCACAAGACATTATTACAATGTCTTCTTTGATATGCTACATAACCACCTTTCCATTAACCCCCCAAAAAAGAACTTCCCAAAGATCCAATATGAGTGCTTCTAAAATGGTGGCCATTCTTCCAGACATAGCCTAAAAGATAGGCCCCTTTTGTTTTTGACATAAAAGGGTGTCCTGTGACTTGTGACTCACCCTGTACAATTCCTGTAGATGTCAGCTTAGTGTTTTGACTCGATTTGTCTACTGCATAATTAACGCGATATTAAGATTATACTCTGTAACTTGCACTTCAGTTTTTATATTTTCAAAATATACATTGCATCATGATAATCATATTGTGACCCAAATATCGAAGTAATTTCCAATACCCACCAACAATTGCCAACATGTCATCTGACTTACTCGTTTAGTGCATGGACCCAATGAAAAGGGTCAGAGAGTCACAGTTGTTTGTTTTAACCCATTTAACCAAGACTGTCCATGGAGGTTCCATGACTGTATGCGTTATACTATGAACATAAGTGGAGAGTTTGGCTGAAATAACAATTAGATAGTGTCTAAATACTTTTGCACATGCAATGGCTTCACACTCACTCAGTGACTAGCTACACTCAAAAGTCATTAGACCAAAAAAAAAAATATAACACAAAACATCTAACTAAACACGTTTTAGTTAAGACCAATCCAATCCAACAATCAACATTTCAACTATTCTGTTCAACTCAACTATTTTGTTCAAGCAATCAGTGTGTGCACCGGAGTAATCAAGTGAATGGGAAAAGATCACATGACCAGTTTGGCATACAAATGACAGGGAATTGTTCCCTCTTTAAGTTAATGAGACTGGCTCTGTTCTTTGCTATGGTACGTTTGTCTCCTGGAGTAAATAAATGGCGCCACGACCCAAACAAAAACATGAACATCGTGCATTCAGGCTAGTTATGAATGACAGGCTTGGTCAGGTCTAACAATAGAAGAAATAATGAAAATATAATAACAGAAGTGTTGAGATTTTCCAGACGGAGAAGGTTAGAAGAGAGATTATATGCAATGCTAAATCTTTGCCCTGCGTGCACGATCATCAGTGCTAAGGCTGCTACCAAAACGGTGGGAAAGTTTGTATTAGCAAGAAAACATCGCATAGAAGTCGTTAGAGTTGAGGTTTTTCAGGGGCTAAAATTCTCACTGTGCCACGAGTTCTCCGAATTCCATTCATTATTGTAGAACAAGGAAATTATCTTGGTTACCCAAGAATGTGCCAAGCTGAAGAATAAACTGACGTTCTTCCTCAAAACGGTTAGAAATTAACATGGTTAAATTACAGACATTTCTCCCAAGCATTCGTCCATGAACGAGGAAAGAGACAGAGCTTGCAAACACACACTGATGGCAAAAGGTAATATACTGTGTGCCACACAAATTCCGTAGTAGCTGCACTGTTTACACTAATCCTGGCCTAATCTGCAATAATCATGCTGGTTAACGATTCCGCCAATATCCTGTTATTTTATGGTTTCATCCTGCTGTTCCATACAATACCATAACTTGAGGTCGGGCATAGTGGGTGAAAGTCACACATTCCAGTTAATAAGCTATGATACTGTGTTTACATTGTGCGCACACCTCAGAACCTGGTCAACATCATTCATCGATGTGATTAAAGCTATTAACACTGAGAAATATGCTGGCAACATTGTAGCTGGATTTTTATTTTTTCGCAACATGAACAAGGTTCCATCTAACCTAGTCAGTCACATTCACACTACAATGTGACAATACAACATTTAGGCTACATTCAGCGGGCAAAATTGCCCATCTCCTATATATTTTCTCACCAAATCACATATCTTATTACATTTTAGGGACATTTTAACCTTTATCAGGCAAAAAAAAGTGACATTTTGCAACCCACTCACCCACAGTTAAACAACAGTAACAGCTACATTAAGAGTCACGTTACGAAGGCCATATTCAGCCATGGCCACTTCTTTGGTTTTTTAGTTTACCATTTTTCTTTGATAATGCGGTCACATCCTCCTTTGGCTGCATTCAACCATTTCTTTAGAAATTTTCTCAGACACAAAAAAAACTTTCGCACCTTCTCATTTTACATCAGACATCACCCCAGATATATATGAATTACTGTCCTGACTAGCTATCCCAATCTTATGAACGGAGAGCATACTTATAACCGGATTTAAAGGATACGAAACAAACCTAAAGAGAATCCTTAATGGCTTCTAACCTCCAAATAAATCAACAACTTTAAATTTTATTAGATTCAAATCATAGTGTTGATTATTAAGCGATAGTTATTTAAATTGTCATGGTAAGTGCTAGACGAAATGTCTGCAAGACAGAAATGGTACATTTGAGAGACAAAGTCCTGCCAAATCCTGCACCACTCCTTGCACTGGTTTCACTGACAGAAGAATTTGAAAATACACAGGAAACGGGTATACATTTTCCAGTTCCAATACTAGAAACTGAGCTCCTACCATCTAAATACTCGTTAGCCAAGCCATTTCATATAACATGGTACATTTGGATAGTAAGGTTGGAGTTTACGGTAGTAACTCAGTTCTCATCATTCATTGGTTCATGAAGACTTGTCAAAAACTAAAAGCATATTGTCTCAAAGAATTGTGCATCTTGAATTAATCTTTTCAAACCCCCAGAAAATGCACAATCAGTCAATATATGCATTAATGGAGTAGTATTGTACAGGTGTGCCCTGATTAACAACAGAGGTATAATCAGACAACTATCATTAGATAACTGTATCGGGAACTGAGGAGTTTAATGAGCATATAATAGCATAGAAGTGGAATGGATACCCTGTTAAGGAATGATAAGTATACGTTAAAACGCAGTTTGTTTGGACAAAATCATTAGTGTTAAAGTGTTAAAAATCTCATGTAGCTAAGTGAGTAACGGCTTAACAGTGAAACGTAACAGCAACGTTCACTCCATTGCATTGACGCTCAGTTAACTGCAGGAACTACAGTGCTTCAAGTTGGCGCTTCTTGAACCTTTTCATCCGAATTCGCGTTCCGAGGTGGTCGAGAACCAAGGTACCACTGAATTTTAAAAACATGCTGACCACGCCCGCCAATGTGCACTACAACAAAAATGTTGTATTTTGTGGAACAGTCTGTGTCATTAAGAAGGTTGGAAACCCCTGTTTATAATTAAAGATTAACAGATGATTTCCACTTTGTTGCCATTCAAACTAATTTCTCAGTTATGTTGCCACCTACTGGAAATAAGAAGAAAATGCATGGAACTGCTCATCATTCATAACTGGAGTTAATGGTATTCTGCATGATGCAATATTGCTGCTGTTCCAACTCCCATTCAGTGGTGAAGAAAATGCCGCATCACGCGCAACAGACATAGTTTCAAACATGTCACTCACTTGCTCTTTCCTCCAGTGAATACCAGCAATACCACCGGCCTTTCACTGTATACAACAGATACCGTTGCCAAATGTCTGGAATATACCGTTTCCTGAAATCCTGATTAAAACCCCAGATTAGGATGCTACGCAGTCTGGGTGGATCGCTAACAAACTGCATGACAACATGTGCAAGCTAGGATTGCTCTCAAGGAATGAAAAACAGAGCATAAAACATGACATGTTTCAAGATTGTTCCGTTTTGTTTGGATTTAGTGTCTCCTTACATAAACGCTGAGAACTCCATATTCCTCATGGTCAGGTTACAGAAACTGTCAAACAGACATTTATAGTGAACAGAGCATGGCCAGGAACAGGCTGCCTAAACGCCTGAGCATAATGTAACCATGTAAATGTGGTTCATTTCAGTACATTTGAGCTGGTATTAAAATCAAATCTTTCATTTCTAGTATACATGTATAACTGTCGTTCAGGTTGGTTCGCCCTCGACTCTGCACCTGCCCTATTACATTAGTGATCAGTGGTAAAAACGATAAGGTAATTACCTAGAACCACATCAAGCATTCCAAGCCTGCCATTATATTTCAGAAAATAACAGCTGCCATTTCTCTACATAAAGCAGCCCCTGGTTACATAAAGGTGTCAATTGTTTTAAACCCGTACAGTGTGGACGACTGCATGCAAGGTTTATCCTGATAGCAGTTCTCCTGACAAACAGCAGACTCTACTTCTCTAGTTTGACCTTTATGCAGGCAGCTCAGCAACCAGAGTAAAAGGAAATGTTTTACAGCAGCTGTGGTATGCAGCTCAATGTTTATTCTTTGCTTTAAACAAATTATGACAAACAGCAAACTAAGCATGTAGAGCAGAAAAAGGATGTGTCTTGGATGCCAACAGCAAAACAGAACCATTAGTTGTACCAACCTAAACAACTTAACGAGTGTTTTAGTGTACACACATTGTACAAGCAATAGTGTTTTCTTGGCTTGAGCAGAGGAAGGAAATGTCTTGTTTCAGCACGTTTGCACAGAGTAGCTTTTAAAAGCCTTACCACCACCACAGTATAGTGTCTACTAAAGATAAAAACACATCTTCTGTGAAACGTTTCTGCTGTTGTAATCAGTGAAACATCAGAAATGCGTTAAGCGTGAGCGCGCGTGCACGCACTCTCCCACTCACCTCTATGGGCGGAGTTGAAGACAAGTCGACCTGAAAAATAACAAACATTACTTAGTACCACATCTGTTTATGATTGCTGCTTGTAAAACAACTTGTAAAATGGCTCAGCAGGAGGGTTGTGCCAGAAGTTAATTTTTATATACTTGTAAAAACACATTTGTTCACAAGGTGAGCCTGTAACAAAGAAACCTGTAGTATTACATAGACGGCACTAGGTCTTTTCAGGGCTTGTGGGATATTCAATAATTAAAACTGTTTGTCTTTAACTTAGTTTTTTTTTTTTTCACTCGTCGTTTTAGCAACATTCAAGCAAAACGGTAGGCTTGTGGTAGGTTTTCATAATCGTGTTTTCTCCCAGCGACCGTTTTCCTGGAGCCGAGCACAACTGAAATCCCTAATCTCGAGTCCCTTACTTGGGCACATCCCCTGAACATGAAAAACCTTGTGTATACACATACTACAGTTCATGCCAAAGCCTCATAAAGCAAGACTCGCCATACTGAAACACAAACAAGGGAGAGCTGGCATTAATTAAGCTGCACTACATGTTCTGATGTTTTCTCAAGCTTGTTCCACTGATGATCAATTCAGTGTGAGAGAGAGAGACTACCACGCAAGCAGATGTGAGCCTGGACTATCCCCTTACAGTCTCTCCTCACAAACCCTGCTCTCTATCTGATGAAGAGCTTAACGCAAACAACAAGATACTTCGTCCACACAAGTACTTTTTATGCAAAGATCCTGTTTTATGTCAGTTTGTTCTAACTCCTGTAACACTGGGTTTACATCTCCTAAAAGTAAACATCACGGCACCTGGCTGTTACGACTTTTTCCTCTTTCAACTCCTGCATCCTGTAGCACTGAAAGTACAGTACAGTACAGTACAGAGGCCCGCAGACTAAAATCAGAGCAAGGCATAAGAGCAGCCCGTCTGTCGCATATGTAACTCACATGAAAGCAGCGAGCACCACAAAACGCCTCACAATGCGACCGCCGTGCACTTATCGAGATGGAAAATCAAGCTCGGGCTGTTTTGCGTGTGCCAGAACGCAAATCAGCGAGGCGACACGATGCTGTACGCTGCAATGTGCAAGCTTCTTTTCTGAACAACTAAAGCGGCACGAAGATCATCTTCAAACAGAACGTTTAAGGCGCAACAGGCTACACCTAAAGCACGAACCGCCATTTCCAGTCGCGCGAAGCCAACTCGCTTTAAGATTTACAGCAGCCGAACAGGTAACGACCCAGAAACAGGCACGCAGACGCAAACCGCCGAGTTTAGTTCGTGCACTTTTTTTCCGCACTTCAACCCCGAACTTGTAGGTCAGCGAAGGGACGATTCTTGTTTTACCCGCCCGTCTTTAGATGTGCACCAGCGGTTTACAAACAGTTTTCCGAGAGTGTAATTGACTCACCTCGCGCAGATAGCCTGTCAAGTGGAGCAAAATGGTGACACTGGAGGCGACCTGAAGCAGTCCCATCACGGCCAGCGTGCCGAAAATGAGCGGCCTGTGCGCGCTGTGTGTCGGCTGGAAACGCGTCTCCCCCGCGTGCTCCATGTCCATATGTTTCCTCAGGTAACCACGATATTCATTATCTGCCATGAGCGCACGCTTCTAACAGCCTCCTCCTCGGTGGCAGGAAGTCAGTATTGGAGCGCGGATTCCTATATAAACGGTGGGTGGGATGAAAGTCCGCGCCGCGCTGCACACACTTGGCCAATCAGTTAACAGAGCTCTCACTGATTGTCTAAGCTCAGCGTAGTCGTTTTACAACTCAACGACTTCTCCACCGACGCTTTTCAACCCCCGGAACGGGGCGTGCAACAACCAAACACAGCACGGTACAGGGCGGTGCATTAGAGATAGAGGTAAGTAAACCAAATACTAACCAAGAAAAAAGCAGTTAGCCTAAATTCTTCTTCTTATTCTTCTTCTTATTATTATTACTATGAAATTAGGCTAAGCTGGGTGATATGTAACACAAGCAAAATGGCAAAATAGCATATAT
>JAUZST010067186.1:0-22308 GCA_034779995.1 Parotocinclus haroldoi | reverse complement strand
CCCTGGGCTTGCTCAACTTGGGATTGGCCTTTTAGATAATGTATTACTGTAAAGCTGCTTTGAGACGATGCTACGTTATAAAAAGCGTTATAGAAATAAAATTGAATTGAATTGAATTGAAACCGAGATTGTGCTCAGACCAATCAGTATTACAAAATGGACGCCGTGTGCTCTGGACGAAGCCGAAAAAAAAAAATCCAGACTGTTATGAGGAATAAGTCCAAAAGTGAGGCTCCATCATGGTACGGGGTCGGGTTCAGGACCCTTGATAAACTTAACTTATACTTCTGTGTTGCAAAATTAATGCAGAAAAGTAGACAGAGATTTTAGAGCAACATAAACTGCCTTCAACACGACATCTTTTCCAGGGACGTATACAGAAGACAATATGTAGACAATACAAAACCACACGCTGCACACATTACAAAGGCACGGCTGCCGAAGGAGAGGGAGTGGACTGCCCACCTGCAGTGCTGACCTGTCCCCCAGTAGAGAATGCATGGAGAATTTTGAAATGACAAATGCAAAAACAACAAACCCCAAATGGTTCACATCTTAAATAAAGCCTTTTCAGGAGGAATGAGACAAAATAACACCTGAAACACCAAATCACTCGATGTTCTCTGTGATAAACGATCTTTTATGTTTGCTGAGAAGGAACTGCAATATTAAACAGAGCTAAATACTTTACTGTCGCACATATTCGGGAACGTTTTACAGGCCTGGAATGCAGCAATGTGTATTTATTAACAAATGAAACGAAGTTGGCTGCAAGACTGTCTGCAATTAAATAAAAGTCAAAAGACATGCAAGAAACTCTACATTTATTTTTTTACTTTCATTTTACTTACTGCCTTTTTCTGTCCACTCTTATTCTGATTTGGATTTGTAGCTATGTGGGGATGTTCACATATGAATGCAAAGTAATTTCTTTGTGTGCTTTGCACCAGTCAGAGGCACGACTGGGGATTTATAACCTGTGCGCATTGTAATGCCTTTTGGAGATGTTTCAATTCAATTCAAATTTATTTCTATAGCGTTTTTTACAACAGAGCATCGTCTCAAAGCAGCTTTACAATCTTATATGATCTTGAAAGGCCAATCCCTAATTGAGCGAGCCTAGGGCGACAGTGGAAAGGAAAAACTCCCTGAAAGTAGAAGGAAAAAACCTTGGGAGGAACCAAGACTCAAAAAGGGACCCGACCTGCTTGGGTGGCCTAGATATAAATTAAGTAAATACTTAAAGGTATATTAAAGTATTGGTAAAAATAAGTAAAGAATAAAATTGTAATAAATAATAATATTTAAGTTAGTAATAAAATAAGGAACAAAATAGATTTTAAAACAAAATAGATTTTAAAATCAGTCCTCAGTGGGAGGTCCTTGGAGGTGCATCGTCTCTTAGTGACTAAATGATGGAGGGAGTTCGTGGAGACTGGTGGAGACTGGGTTCTGAGAATGATTAAATGATTTTTATTAAGATTTAAATAATAAATTAATGATAAATAAATTAAATGTAATGTCTCAAGGGGCACTTTTTTGGCAGCTTCTTACAGTTTTTTTTTCCGCAGTAAAGAAATGGGTAAATACCAGTGCTGTCAAATGATTGAAATATCTTATTGCATTAACCACACAAAGCACCTTACAGTCATGTGAATGGACAGTCTAAGTTTCAGCAGAATGCATTTATTCATTTAAAGTTCACATAAAGCTTTTCTCCCATTATTTTGCTCAAATGAAAGTGTGCTTCAGTGATAATGTCTAATGTGACTGAAATAATCTACGGTCCTGAAGGGTTCCAAAGCTTCCAGGGTTCAAATCAACCTCTGCCAAGCTGTCACTGTTGGGTCCAAGAGCAAGATCCCTAATCCACAATTGCTTGGATTGTAACAGTTGTATGTCTGATGTAAGTACCATTTTATTTTGTAAAATATGTCAAATTGGGTGTACAATTTCCAGAAAAAAATGGATTTTATTTCCCAGAGGGTGCTGTTTTAACTAGTCAACCACTATGATTATGTAATGCTGGGTAGAATGGCGGCGATGCAGCGATGCAGGCAGGATGTTTATTAGAGAACGACAGACAAAAACAAAGAGTATAGTCCCAGGATCGGTGCATGGCACAAAGGAAAAACAAAGTCCAAGGATCGAGGCAAAGCGGTGAGAAAACGCGATAACTACCTAAAATACAAAAACATACATAAAACAGAAAGCCAAGGACGAGCTAGTAACCGCAAGGTAGTAACCACAAGGCTTAGTAACAAAACAATGCAAGGTAGTAACCACGAGGCTTAGTAACGAAACAATGCACGGTAGTAACCAGGAGGTTTAGTAACTAAACAATGCACGGTAGTAACCAGGAGGTTTAGTAACGAAACAATGCAAGGTAGTAACCACGAGGCTTAGTAACGAAACAATGCAAGGTAGTAACCAGGAGGTTTAGTAACTAAACAATGCAAGGTAGTAACCACGAGGCTTAGTAAAGAAACAATGCAAGGTAGTAACCCCGAGGCTTAGTAACTAAACAATGCAAGCTAGTAACCACGAGGCTTAGTAACAAAACAATGCAAGGTAGTAACCACGAGGCTTAGTAACGAAACAATGCAAGGTAGTAACCACGAGGCTTAGTAACGAAACAATGCAAGGTAGTAACCACGAGGCTAAGTAACAAAACAATGCAAGCTAGTAACCACGAGGCTTAGTAACATAACAATGCAAGCTAGTAACCACGAGGCTTAGTAACATAACAATGCAAGGTAGTAACCACGAGGCTTTGTAGCGAAACAATGCAAGCTAGTAACCACGAGGCTTAGTAACTAAACAGTGCAAGGTAGTAACCACGAGGCTTAGTAACTAAACAATGCAAGGTAGTAACCACGAGGCTTAGTAACTAAACAGTGCAAGGTAGTAACCACGAGGCTAAGTAACAAAACAATGCAAGCTAGTAACCACGAGGCTTAGTAACTAAACAGTGCAAGGTAGTAACCACGAGGCTTAGTAACGAAACAATGCAAGGTAGTAACCACGAGGTTTAGTAACTAAACAATGCAAGGTAGTAACCACGAGGTTTAGTAACTACACAATGCACGGTAGTAACCAGGAGGTTTAGTAACAAAACAATACAAGGAGGGAGTATAAATAAGGAGAACTAACCGAGTCACAGGTGTGTGCAGTGAGTGCGTGATTAAAGTGGTTTAGGTTGCTGTAACTGTTTGTGGGCGTGACAGATTAAACTAACTCATTGTTAGTAGGCCCTTTGATTATACATTTTCTCTTTTCTTTCCAAGCTAATGTTCCAGTCCCTGTTCCCACCAAAGACTCCATATATACATTTACTTTTACAGCATTTAGCCGTCACCCTTATCCAGGGCGTCTTACAGTTCATACAATCTTACAATCCAAGAAATTGTGGGTTAAGGATCTTGCTCAGGTGGGATTTCAACCCTGGACCTTCTGGCCCATAGTCCAGTACCTTAACCACTAGGCCACCACAGTCCTGAAGTGACTAATATATTGACAAAATATTTGCCAATATGCATATGTTTCACATCATTTTATTTAACTGTTATTATTTGCTTAATTCTACTATCACTATGAAATAGCTATTTGACTTTAACATCTAGGCCACCCAAGCAGGTGGGGTCACTTTTTGAGTCTTGGTCCTCCCAAGGTTTACTTGCTTACAAGTTTCAGGGTTTTTTCCTTTCCACTGTCACCCTAGGCTTGTTCAATTTGGGTTTGGCCTTTTATATTAATATGATGTTATAAAGTTGCCTCGAGACATTGCTACATTATAAAAAGCTCTATAGAAATACATTTGACTTGACTTGACTTGACTTGACTTGACTTGACTTGACCAGCACCCAAAACACAACAAATACTGGAGGTTTTGCCATGCAGAGTTTATAATTATGACTATATTATCACAGTTCCCATAAAAGACCATAGTAGATTACTTTAGATTCATCTGTAATTATACAGTAACCATAGTTACTATAAGGTATCACTGTAAAACCATAGCAAATCCATAGTAAACATGATTTTCAGGCTTTGAACAGGCCAGGATGTAATCTAACTCTGTAATTCCCCATGTAAACAAAAGTACAGAATGGGTTAAACAAGTAGTTTTCCTTGGTAAAAAAGCAATACATTGTATCCTTATAAGGTGCCAGTTGTTGTGATATAACTGCTTACACTATGACAAAAGGCAAGACCTGAAGCTTCCCTAAAGAACACCTCTGGTGAAATTACATGACACAATGAACGTCTGCAGGGAGCGAACATGAATGTGGCGTCTGGCTTCTAACAGACTGCTGAAATAGACATATTGAAAGAAATGTCATGTGTTAAAGAGTACCTGTAGTGCTTTCTAAAACCTAAACATACATCAAGTATGGACAATTTCAAAATGTATATGACCCTGCAGACCCCTCATGGACTCCTCTGACCAGCTGACCTGTTATTAAAAAAAGAAATGAAATAGACTCTGCCAAGGACCAACAAGAAAGTTCCCTAGATTTATCAAACAAAATCCTTATATTTATACTCAGAGTATGCCATATGAAACACACATTGATGTCATTTAGGAGACGCCCTTATCCAGAGCAACTTACAATTAATACAGTTTTACAATCCAAGAAATTGTGGGTTAAGGGCCTTGTTTAGGAACCCCTCCGTATCAAAGGTGGGATTTGAACCCTGGACCTTCTGGTCCATAGTCCAGATGCTATAGTGCTATAAGTGCTATGATCCAGCTGTGATTAGCCCTTCATGGTAAGGATTGGTGACTGAGATCATATCTCCAACTCTGAGAAACCTCAGAAACGGGAATATCTGATGGTGTTATGGTCTGGATTCAGTACAAGTCAGCCAAGTTCTGCATCAGAGTTAGCAAACCTATCATGGGACGATGGGTTTTGGGCACACAGGGCTATGGGAACGTACCAAAGAAGAAAGCTCTTTCCTTATATACTTTAATGACTTACTGCATATACTGTATGGGTGTATAATTTTATATTGCAGGTAGTGTATTGGATCTGTGTATTGTATTTGCGTATACCTCACAGTGCAAAAGTCTTAGGCCATAATTACATTAGATATATCAATGGCTTAGCAATGCAATATAGCAATGGCTTAGCAAAACATCCAGAAAATACATAACATTTGCAGTAGTGTATACAGTACCTAGAGCTGAATACCTAGAAGTGCTGAGCTCTGGTAATTTGACCGCTAAGACCCCCAGACCCCCTACTAGAAGCACCGCTCCCTACCCAGTGAAGTTTTTTGCTGATGCTTAATGCTTCTTTTATTAACAGAAATTATAAGGGACCTCACTCGTACTTTCTTTTACTGGAACTGTCTTAGTAACAGCCTGCATTATAAACCAGGCCAATTTTATTTGCTAAATGTATATATCCTTTCATTTTAGCAAAGTAGAGCTCATCAATTGACATAATTGTGTTTATTTCCTGTATAATAAACAGTTCCTATAATATTCTGTTCCTCAACTGTTATGACTGAAGGTCACAGTCTGATGATGTTTGGATTGGATTAACCGTACAGTCGCGGCCGACTCTCGGTCACTTGATGGATCGTCGATCTCCACACATTTCTGTCTTTTATGTGATCCACGAAGTATTTCGGCAGGATAGGGGAGTAGTTTGCCATTGCTTTCTCCACCCCTCCCCATTTATCCGGGCTTGGGACTGGCATGCAGCTGCTTCCAGTTACACGGCTGGGGTGTTTTGCATACACAAGTCAATGACCATTTAGCGACACCAATTAGCCTAACACGCATGTCTTTGGACTTTGGGAAGAAAGGGGAGTACCCGGAGTAAACCCACACAGACACGGGGAGGACCCAGGCCGCCCCGCCCTGGGATCGAACCCGCCGCCCACCGAGCCACCGTGCTGTCTGGTGATGTTTCAGCAGTAGGTTAATGAGCGATTGTACATCATTGTACATTGATTATATTTTGTACATTTTTTTTAACACAAGGCAAAAGGAATGATAGACTTCACATAATGTAGAGGAGAAAAAGTGAGAGTTCACTTGAAATGTAGATGTTTAAGTAAAAAAAAAAGTCACTTAAAATGAACCAGTTCAGTAAAGTAAACCTTTACTTAGTTACTGTCCATCGCTATTAGTTGTGTGGGCTGCATGAAACTAGAACTGTTGTGTACAGAGGAAAATACGGATTCAATAAATGAAATATCATGAAGAAAAGCACCACAGTCTGATAATGAAATCTAGTCGTACCTGAGTAATAATCTAAAACTCTTAACATACTGAACATAACACATAAAATATACATTACAGAACCACCAGGCCTGGCTTGAATAAAGAACACCATTAGCTAGGTCCCTGCACGATGGAATATCATCTTCTATAGAGCAGGGACACATTATAACCATTCCATTCTATAACAAACCCACTAGAAACTGAAAGAAACCTTAAATGCTATATGTGTGCCATTGTGTTTTAATTATATGACTTTTATAAAAACACATTCAGTCTATCAGTTATATTACTCAGCTCTGAGACGAAGGCTGGTATTAATCAATGATGCATGCCATTAAAACGTAACCAGGCAACTGTCTAGACAGGAAGCTCATTAGAAATTTTAATGGCAGCCTATTTATGAACCTGTCTGACATGGATCTTCCTCCTTCTGAAAACTCCATTTCCCATCATGCCCGTGGCTATGTTTTTTTTTTTTTTTTTTTTAACTCCAGAAGACTGGAATACTAAAATACGGAAACCTGGGGAGGCGGTGGCTTGTCGGCAGCATCTGACTTAAAGACTCTTGGACTTTATATAAGTCCACATAAAGTGGTGTGTGCCGCTTAATCCACACGGGGTCGCGGGCGGTTGGTGCCCACCCGGCAGCTCTGGGCGCTAGGGCAGGAACAATCCAAGACGGGGTGCCAATCTATTGTAGGGCACACACACACACACAGTCATGCACACAAGCACACACTAAGGGCCACTTTAGAGGCACCAATTAACCTAACACACATGTCTTTAGACTGTGGGAGGAAACCGGAGTACCCGGAGTAAACCCACGCAGACACGGGGAGGACATGCAGAACCCACACAGAAAGGACCCAGGCCGCCCCGCCCTGGGATCGAACCCCGGACCTTCTTGCTGTGAGGCAGCGATGCCACACACCGCTTTTATATATATATATAAATATATATATAAATATATATATATGGTTTTATATATAATGATATTTTCTTTAATATATATATATCATATATATTTTTTTCTTTTATATATAAGATGTTTTCTTTAGTGCCCCCCCATGTTTTTTTTTTTTAATTCTCATCTTTGCTTGTTATCCTCTTTCATTGTTGTGTTATAAGTTGTTGTGTTAGTTTTCTTTCTCTTCATCTTTATTCACTGCACTCTTTCTCCGTCGCCTTATTCGTTGCCATTTTCTGCACGTTCTCGTCTATCTTATCTCTCTTATCTTCTCCTATATACACTTTTTGCCTTCATCTTATTCGTATTCAAATATCTTTTCCACCATCTTTATTCCCCACTTTTTTTTTCCTACTGAACATGGGCAGAGATGATCCCCCTGCCCAGCCTCCACTCCCTTAAAGTGCTCCCTGCATGTGTTATGCCTGACCTGTTTGGAAGCACCACCTGTGCGCCTCCAGTCTTTTTTTTTTTCCCCCCGTCTTATTATTACTGTCAAGGTCATCTTTTCGTCTTTTTTCATCTCCTTTTATCTCCTCTGCCATCGTCATCTTTGTATTCCTCCGAGTTTTCTTTGTCATCTGCTTCACCTTCATCTTGTGCATCTTCCTCTAATTAATATGTCAAGCGCACCAAGAAACACTCGAATTGTGTCAGTTTTCCAAAGCTATTCTTGTTCGAGCTTCAGGTGATGCAACTATCCCTCAGTCAGCTCAGGAACTGTTCTATTGGTGAATCTCAGATAAACATCAAGCCTTTAGCTGAGATAAATTGGAGCATACTGACAAACCAGGAGCCACACTGGAATAAATCAGCCTCTGTCTAAACTGCGTCTCTCGGAAAGAGCTTGATGTTTGTCGACTCTTAGCTCTCACAATTCATAAGTATTCATGAAGCCGTCGTAACTCACTTCGGAGTGCGAGCGTCATATAGAGCCAGAGCCGAATGACTTTATTGAGTCTGAAATATCACGTTATTTATATATAGCAGACTGCAGCTACTCTGGTTGTCTAAATCACCTTCTGTAGCGAGATCTCAAATCTCATTCCTAATGACGTAACATCACAACTGCTTGTCCCGATTATCCATTAAACACAACTCCGTTTGGAACTCCGTAGGTCTTGGGGAAATCTCGTAAGAGCGAATGTTTGTTAGTACTGAGTCATTTCTCACAGCTACTCATATCCTATTTGTACGTCTGTGTTCATATGTATATGAACAGAGCTGTGCCAAATTATTAAGCCACCATTATATGTGTTGTTTAAGAAATGCATTTGGATTGGATTTGATATCCCATAATTCTCTTTTCCACTGGCCGTCATGCCAATCTTTGTGAGCTTTAACGTATTTTAGCCTTTTCACCCTCTTCACCCTTCCGCTCACAAATGTGATCACAGTCATTTTGACCATGGCATGACTAATAGTGATAGGTCATCTGGTTTGAAGAATGGTTTTCTTGCCAAATTGCCCTTTGTAATTACACAGTACAGTAGCAGAAGGGAGAGAAACGACAGAGAAATGTTGGATTGCTGTAAATGATTCCATCGTTTAGTCACTGGAGACGACGGGCCTCCAAGGATCTCCCACTGAGGACTGATTTTAAAATCTATTTTGTTTTCAAATGTATTTTGTTATTTATTTTAATACTAACTTAAATATTATTATTGATAGAAATTATATTATTTACCTAATGTTACTATTACTGTAATATACTTTTAAGTATTTACTTCATTAACATTTAGGTCACCCATGGAGGTCGGGTCCCTTTTTCAGCCTTGGTTCCCCCCAAGGTTTCTTCCTTCTATATTCAGGGAGTTTTTCCTTTCCACTGTCACCCTAGGCTCGCTCAATTTGGAATTGACCTTTTAAAATCATATAAGATTGTAAATCTGCTTTGAGACAAAGCGCTATAGAAATAAATACATTTGAATTCTGTAAAACTTGGCATGTAGTTTTGTCATAGGCAGATATGTAAATGATGACAGGTGTGGTGTGATTAGACAGTGGATCTTGTCACGAAAGAAAATAAAATGCTTCACCTGGTGCTCTATAAAAAGGCTCTTAGAGGCTACTTTTGGGTAGTGTACCACTTGATAAAATCTCAGAAGTTTTGCTCAGTTGAAAGACTTTGACAGAAGACAGTGAGAGAAGCAGGATGGGCATTTTGGTGAATTGTCCTCAAGCTATTCCTTCTGAAGTAACTGTTAGGAGGTCAGTTGTTCCATGAGGAGGCACACACGTGATGAACAGATGGCTTTGGACAGTCCAGACAGATCCTCTGCAGTACTGAGGATCGTTTGATCAACCGACAAGCATAAGCAGTTTTGCTTTCCACCACCCAGACACAGGTGGTATCATCACTATGCACCCCTGTCTCTGCCTGGACCATTTCCAGGTGCTTAACCAAAGGAAATTTGTTGTCACAATACCCATTACGTGCTCTGCCATTGGCAGTCAGACACTGTCACTTTAATTTGTAGTGTTTAATTTGTCGTGAACGAGAAAGCAGTACTTCTAAGGACTGGAACCAGGCTAACAGGGTAATTAGATCCTCTTTTCATTTAAAGTTTTTACTCCAAAGAACTTCTTATTTTGCTCAAATACTATAATTACTTACATATAGTAATCATTACGTTCATACATGTACATTTTCATTTAATCCCAGCAACTCCTTCTCCTTTTGCTCAATTTGTATTTTTCTAATCAAATGTTAAGAATTACTGATACATATACACAATTATTCTATTATTATTTTAAAATTACTGCAAAAACAGCAGCAAAAAACTTTTTAAAAAATACCAGGACGATATACTGACTAAAATGTGCAGAAATTTAATTGTGAAAAGTAATATTAATTAATTGAAAATCCATCCGTACATACATTAGTTTCCGCTTAATCCACACGGGACCATGGGCCAACCGGTTCCCACCTGGCAACTCTAGGTACAAGGGCTGTAACAACCCTAGATGGGGCGCCAGTCCATCGTAGGGCGCGCACACACAGTTACACACTAAGATGCATGTCTTTGGACTGTGGGAGGAAACCGGAGTACCCAAAGTAAACCCAGACACAGAGAGGACATGCAGATTCCACACAGAACGGCCTGGGATTGAACCCGGGACCTTCTTGCTATCCATCGAGCCACCATGCTGCCCTGAAAATACAGTATATAATAACAATAATAATAGCATAAGTTTTATTATTATTAGCCGGTGTGAAATAGGCCTTTAGTTGCTTACTTTAGGCTCTGTTGTGACATCACAGACTATTACACACCTTGATTTGGGAGAGACCTTCATTTTGTCATTACTTCAGGGCAGGGTAACAATGGGCTACATTTTCCTCCAGTTCCTTCTGGTTTTGTAACTTTAACTCTATTAAGCTCATTAAAAACAATTCATACAGTTTTAGAATCCAAGCCATGGTGGGTTAAGGGCCTTGCTCAGGGACCCAACTGTGTCAGAGGTGAGATTTGAACCCTGGACCTTCTGGTCCATAGTTCAACACCTTAGGCCACTTGGCCACCACGGTCCATATTAAGGGTCGGGATGAAGCAGGGAGTTTTTGCGCCTCCATGTTGGGATGGCGAATTGTGAGATCTTGCGAATTAGGTCACAGCCGTTAATACACAAGCTATGAAGATATACTAAATTAACATTAGATCCACAATGCTTATTGTTTAGCTGTGATTAGACGCCTTTGAGAACATATTGTGTCCACATCAAGGCTTTCTCATGTGCATATCTCTAGCCCCGTGCCTGCCCTCCATCGGGTGGTATTCATTCACACTCAGCCACAGGTCAGACACATCAAAAGGAATCATTGTGAGAGTGTTATGTTTTTTACAGCATTTGAGCGGCTGATCAAGTGTTCACAAAGGCATATTAAGTCAATTGGGTGGTAAAAGGAATGCTAAAAAGGATCGCGTTCTCTTGTTTTCTTGGGTCTTCATGAATAAATTGCTTGAGGCGTAAATTTCCTTGTTTTTTTTTTTTTTTCTTGCATAGGAAATGCATGCGCTCCGCTCACCCCATCTTCCTCGCATGTACTGTAGATGTAAATGTCTTAATATTTCATAAGAACATGAAACACTAAAGGGAAATGGTGTCCCATTACGGGGCCTCTCATCTAATGGAAACTTAAGGTGAATAAAATGTCAGACCTCATAAAAAACTGACCGTTATACTCTACATCATCTTATTTAATTTCTGAATGTGCTATGTTTTGCTGCTTTATGGATATCCCGGACGCTTATGCCTAGTCAGCATTCTCTCTCGCTGATTTATTTACTTTTCGTCCAACCAGTCAGTGAGATTTGTCTATTTGAGATCCCAGCTAAGAGCGATGCTGTAAATACACAACGATTTAGAGCTTGAAAACAGATTTATATTACAGATCTATGTCGTGCAGGAAGGAGCCTAGTGGCTTTCCTTCTGTTCTCCCCAACAATGCTGACCCGAAAGTCATTCACAGAGCCATACTGCCCCCTCTGAAATGATCCCAAATGAAAAACCATGTGCAGAGCTTTTCTGGCGCGTTTTTCATTGCAGCCTTGGCTTGCATGAGCGATGTCGCTGGGACCGTCTTGCTGGTTCTTGGAGCCAGCGATTTTCTGCTTTGATTTCCATTTTTACTCTGAAACGCGCTTCTTGCCGCGATCGGGCGCGGGAAAATTCATTTTCTAGCCCACTGTTCATATTTGGTACATAGGATGTCCCATTTATTTGTCCCGCTGACATGTCAAAATGAAGTTTTACCTGGACCAAAGTCTTGAACTGTATTGTATTATTCTATTCGATCATTTCTGCAGCTCCACCGGCTCAGTGGGTAGATCCAGCTCATGTGATCCAGGGCCCAAGCCTAAAAGGACATCCAGTGTAGAATCTAGGCCAAATCTAACCCCTAATGGGAGGAGCCTAAGATACCTAGCAGAAGCGTCCCATCAGCATGGTGCAACGGGAATCTGGATTCATCCGACCAGGCCACGTTGAGCCACTGCTCAATGATCCAATTTTCTCTACGTCGAGGTAGAGCAAATGTGCAACCATACACACACACACACACACACATACAAAAGACCAGAGTCGAGGGTGTGGTACAAAAAGGTGCAGTTTGTTATACAGTGTTTGTGTGAAGGCAGCATTCGGTTACGTTCTGAACCGTTTCTTAAAGGAGCGTGCGGATTGTTTGTAACGAACTGCAAGTGCAGGCTAGAATGAGCTGCTGTGATTGGATGGATGCCCGGAAGGTGGGCGTGTCCAGTGCGGTATCAAACCAGAGCTGGGCCAGAGCTGTACATGGTGATTACATAACACAATAGACAAAATCAGAGGAGACATCGCATACGACAGTTGGTCACCTCGAGTAGGTGATACGAGGGGCACTAACAACTTAACGATATGAGATACTGTATGCATATTTTCATGGGACAAAACTGAAGATATGACACTTTAATACAATGTAAAGTTTTTATTCTATGGTTTGACAAAGTACAACAGTGTACACTTCTGTGCCTGCCACACACACAAACTGTTCATTGGGCCACACCCACTCACAAACACGTATGCTATCACCCTGTTACTGATGACTCATTATGCCAGCACTATTTATTCACTCCAGTCACATCTCTCTCTTACATATGTATACTGCTCTTACCGTGTTTTCGATCTCTTTTTCCATCTTCAGACCTTGTCTCTCGCCTCGGCCTTCGGACTGTTATTGTTTCGTCTGTTGCCTACTTTGGACCGTTCACGTTTTTGATTCTTGCCTGCTGATTTGGAATAGAACTGTTTTGCTGAGCTGCCTTTGTCTCTAGTCCATGCAGTGCCCTTAAAATAACAGCAAACAGCCATTAATGTCTAAACCGCTGGCGACCAAAGTGTGTACACCCCTAAGTGACAAGGGCCAAATTGTGCCCAAATCAAGCGACTCGTTGTAATTACATGGTCCCAGTTGTGAATAGGGAGCAGGTGTGTTAAATTTGGTGTTATTGCTCTCACACTCTCATACTGGTCACTGAAAGTTCAACGTGCCACCTCAAGGCCTGTGGTAGCCTAGTGGTTAAGACACTGGACTATGGACCGGATGGTCCAGGGTTCAAATCCCACCTCTGCCGCAGTTGGGTCCTTGAGCAAGGCCCTTAACCGACAATTGCCTGGATTGCAAGACTGTATAAGTTGTAAGTCGCTCTGGATAAGGGCGTCTGCTAAATGCCGTAAATGTAAATGTATGGCCATTAGTCTGCCCCATATTGGTCTGCAAGGCTGTCAAACCCAGAAGGAAAAAGATCATGCACAAGAAAGATCACAAACAGTTTTCTGAAAACCAGCAAAATAAGAACACGCTTTACTATAACCATGTCCTGTGGTCTGAAGAGATAAACTTATGTGGTTCAGATGGTGTCAAGCGTATGTGGGGACGACCAGGTTGGCCTACAGTTAATGAGGGTGGTGGGAATGCTACGGTTTGGGGCTGTGTCAGAGCTGCCTGCTGTGGGGACCTACAGTTCATTGAGGAAACCATGAATGCTAACATGTACTGTAACATACTGAGGCACAGCATGATCCCCTCCCATCGGAAACTGGGTATTCCAACATGATAACGACTCCAAATACGCCTCCAAGAAGACAGCTGCCTTACTAACAAAAACCTAACCCTAAACCCTGTTGGGCATCTGTGGAGGAGCACAAGGTCTCTAACATCTACCAGCTCTGTGATGTCATCACGGAGGAGTGGAAGAGGGTTCCAGTGGTAACCTGTGAAGCTCTAGTGAATTCCATAAACGAGAGAGTTGAGGCAGCGCTGAAAAGGATCATTTCTCACCCTAACCATGGACTTTTCACTCTCCTCCTCTTGTAGATGCTACCGAAGCCTCTGGTCTCACACAGGCAGTTTTCCTGTCACCCTGAGAAACTCCACACAGTCGCTTTAACTTCACCCTGGCACTGATTATCTTTGTTGTCTTTTGCACATCCTACTGCATTATTTATCGTACATAATCCACATAATCTATGTATTGCATATCATCACTTACACTGTTTCTATTTTGCACCTGTCCATAGTTATTTTGTGTATTTGCACCTGCACCACTCAGTTCTGTTTACATTCTTCGTACTGTATATTAAGCCATTGCACATTCACATCATGTCCCTTCCACTACCTCCAGCACTTATTGCACCTTATGTAAATAATTACAGTGTCTTGCACTTCTGGTTAGATGCTAACTGCATTTCATTGGCTGTGTACCTGTACTCAGCACAATCACAATAAAGGTGAATCTAATCGAATCCAATCTAAAAAAAATAACGGTGGACACAAAGTATTGACACTTTGGGCACAATTTGGCCGTTTTAACTTTTTAAGGGTGTATTCACTTTTGTTGCCAGTGGTTTACAATAGAATAGAATAGAAATAGAATTAGAATAGAAAGCCTTTATTGTCATTATACACAGCATACACAGTACACCTGGTACAACGAAATTGGAAGCTGCTCCTAAAAAGTGCGCAATATGTAAACAGAAAAAACAGAAGTAGTGCGAAAATTTTCGATATTAATGGTTGTTATTTTGAACAACACACATTTACAATTTACACGTTTTCAAATTTACACTTTTATGCAAACTGTAGACTGAATATGTGATATTTATCAAAGTGTCATATCTGCAGTGTTATCCCGTTAAATATATAATAAAACAGTCACAAAAATGTGAACGGTGTACTTTTGTGAGATACTGTGTGTGTGTGTGTGTGTGTGTGTGTGTGTGTGTGTGTGTGCGCTAGTAAGAACTGTATCCACGGAAACTTTAAAATCCATATACAGTAAATAATACAGTGTAATGTCTATATAATCAATCACTTTACATAATTTGTACTTAATTTTAGCACTAGTAAATAAGATTATTAATATGTTATTTTGTCAAATGACTTTTGGAGGGTAAATTTATTAGTCACAGTGTCATAAGCAGTGCATTAATACATAATCTACGACTAATTTAATAACCTCAAAGCTCATTGATCTACAGTAATGAATGATCTCAAGTCCAATAATCAGCATCCACTAACCTGTCTGATGTCTACAGGGGCCGAGGGTGAGGAGTGGCAGAAATTCAGACAGAATGCAGAAAATGAGCTTAGTTACTCAAACGTTAGTCGGTGTTTATTGTTCTGATCAAAAATGTGAAACATATTCGAAGCTGTGCTCTCAATTAATGCCGTCCATTCTAGTTAGAAGAGCCAGCATGAATTTAAATATTCATTTTTCAAACATATGCTTCATCGCGCTTTCTAGAAATCCTTTCTTCTTAATAAAAGGGGCAAAGAAAAACCCAAACAGTATTGTAGGTAATGTAGTCAAAGAGCAAAACTAGTTCGACACGCTTTATTCACGTCAAAGTTTCTTTTTTATTCAGTGACATTTACCCGGCATTCTGGTTTTCCCCGTTTGGTTTTTCAGTTTCTCTTAACTATACGAACATCTTGTATAAGAAGTTAAAGTAAAGTTAGCACCACCTTTTTGCAAATAACTCAAATGTCTAAGTTCCTCGCAAATTGCGGGAAAACAACTTTTATACTTTATATGAAAACGATGAGACTGTTTGTCAACTGTTTGGTATAATTGCTTGACAAAACTGACTATAGTTCTACAAAATCTCTGGCTTTGTGTTACGATAGGGCGTCCCGGAGATCTCGTAAGACCATTCCTGGTCCCGCTAAATCCCCAGGATCCCTATCGGGTCTTAAGACCGGAGCCCATAATGCAGTATCCACAGACAGACAACAAATACGGGGAAAACCAAGGAACATTTATTTCAACAAAAACACACATAGAAGGCATTTAAACGATAGTTGAAAACGGAATTCACACGCGAGTCCGGTAGGGGAGTCCAGAGTCCCGTGGTGGGGCCAAGGGGCCCACTCCAACACTGTCCAGGGGTCCGCGAACAGCCTGGGTGCTGAGAGTCCGCTGAGTTCCGTTGCTTTGAGGGCCAGGGCGACAGGGTCCCAGGGGTTCACGAACAAGCTGGAGTGAAGTGGGTCCCATGGTGAAGATGTGCGTCGCGGTACCGCCATAATGGCTCCACGCCAGAGAGTCCAGAGCGACTTTATGCCGGGGACCAGCAACAGCACCTAAGGTACCTCGAATGAGCCCATAAAAAGGAAAAGAAAAAGTAAACTAAAAGCAGCCTGAACAGAAAAAAAAGTAAAAGGACAAAAAGGGGGAGAAATAAAGGGCGGCTTTGGAGCCACGGATCTGAAGACGGCCGTACTGGCCGAAGATCCGAGGGGCTACCCTGTTACGGCCAGATACCTGGGTCGGCGCCGATTATGACCTTTTAAGCAGCTTCTAGCGGTAAAGGTACGGAGGCGACCCCTCTGGCTGCGGACCCAAATGCGAGCCATTCTAGTTGCGGGTCCAGGGAACAGCCCCTTCCAACCTCATGATGTCCCGGGCGCCATCAGCTGCCGGGGAAGACGAGCTGGGGAGTCCTTAACGGACTCTAAAAACACTCAGGGAACACACAGGGAACACTCAAAACGTAACGCAGGCAAAACGGGGGAAAAGGTAATGTGCCGGCGAAAAAAGTAACTTCCCGCGGTGAACAAAGCAAAAGGGCTCGCAGTGCGAACCCTAACAGCTTTGTGTGAGTGTACCTAAAAGAAGTGATCCTGTTTTGAAAGCACAAGGTGGTCACACAAATATAGATTTGATTTCGATTTCTCTTTTGTTTTGCTATGAAACTTGACCTTGAGCTCCGAGTTCCTCCCTTTTCTCTATCTTTGAAATGTATAAACGCCTCGATTGGATCGACCTGTGGTAAATTCAGATGATTTGGACATCATTTAAAAAGATACACACCTGACCAAAGTCTAGTTTATTTCTATAGTGCTTTTTATAATGGAGCATTGTCTAAAAGCAGCTTTATATAATTACATTATCTTAAAAGGCCAATTTCTAATTGAGCAAGCCAAGGGCGACAGTTGCAAGGAAAAAACTCCCTGAATTAAGAAGGAAGAACATTGGGAGAACCAAGACTTTCTCCATGGGTGATCTAGATGTTAACTGAAATAATTAAGTTGTAGTAATAGTAAAATGAATCAATAATACAATTTAAAACGCCAATTTTATTTGATTAGGAGTTATATATGAGTTATCAAAGCTAACAATGAATATCAGAGCAAAAACCGGAACCATGAGAAAGAACAAACTGCCTGGAGAGCTCAGAGAAAAGATTGTGTGAAGTCACAGATCTGGAGAAGACTACACAAATCTTCTGCTGCACTGAAAGTTCCCAAGAGAACAGTGGCCTCCTTAATGCTTATACCGAAGACGTTTGGAACAAACTCCAGAGCGCACCGCCCCTTACAAACAAAATAATCAAGGGAGAAGGGCCTTGGTAAGAGAGGTGACCAAGAACCCAATGGTCACTCTGGTTAAGCTCCAAAGATTTTATTAAAGCAACAACTTGTGTAGTAAAATAGTAACCATAGTCAACAGTAACATTGTCTTGTATTAAACAAACTGTATTCTGATCATATTTGGAACCTTTTCAAAGGTCTTAAATCTTGCTTTTCAACTTATTTTATTTACCCCATTCAATGAAGGTCCCATTAATCTGAAGACAAACAAATCCAGTGACTTTTGCTTTTACAGCTTATATGATCTGCTTTCCATAATATCACAACCACAAACCACTTTGAAGAATATTTGCTCCTTCCTTCTTGTATTTAAGGCCCATTTATCCAGAAATGTGCCCCCAATGTTGGTCTAATGTCTTACATAAGCACATTAGTAAGTGCTCAAATAATAAGAACATGATTTCTAAGCCCAGCCTGCAGGTTCACAGGAATCCATTTAGCAGATTTATTGAATCCTTGATAGACGAGAAAATGGGTGAGAAAGGAAAACTCACTCAGAACATATAAATAATATGATCTAATGATTAACCTTATCTAAACGTTAGTCTCGTTTGCTTTTCGGTCATTGAACGCTACGTTTATATTAGATAAAAGAAATGTCATAACTAACATTGAATTAGTTGCTGTTGTTTTTAAGATTCTTTTAACTCATACTATAGGTCGATTCTCTGGTGGCTCTGAGGTAGGAGTCAACTGTTCTTGGAACATGACTGTGAGGTCAGTATCTGATAGTGATAAGGTCCAATAAACTGTGTCTTTATGGATTTAGTTGTAGGACATCATAGCAGAAAGTTACATGGAGGAAGAAACATATGAGAGTGTCATTTTGGGAGTCACTGAGGTCTCACAGATTCGTACTGGCCCAGCTTTTTCTGATTTGGTGTTATACAAAGGGTGTCCGCATACTTGTGGCTATAATACAATCAAATCTTGTCACAAGGGTACGCATTTTGTACTTTTAGTGTCGACCATTTACCAGAGAAACAAAACTAGTGTGCTGTCAAAAGGGTTTGATTAAAAGGTATGATGCAGTACTGTTCAAAAGTCTTAGGACACCATTCGATTAGATATACAATTGTTTTAGCATCTGTTTTTGGCGGCTACTGTGGTTTAGGTGTTTATTTCTATAGCGCTTTTTACAACGGAGCTTTGTCTCAAAGCAGCTTTACAATCTTATATTATCATAAAAGGCCAATCCCAAACTGAGCAAACCTAGGGTGACAGTGGCAAGGAGAAACTCCCTGAATGTAGAAGGAAGAAACCTTGGGAGGAACCAAGACTCAAAAAGGGACCCGACCTGCTTAGGTGGCCTAGATGTTCATTGAAATAATCAAGTTTGTATTAACAGTAAATTTAAGCAAATAATAATAATGAAATTAAATAACGAAATAGATTTAAGATAATACGTCCTCAGTGGGAGGTCCTTATAGGCGTCTCCTAATAACTGAATGATGGAGGGAGTTCCTGCACTCTGGTGGGACTGGTTTCTGTTAATGGAGACCAGTAGAGTGATGCTGAGGTGGAGGAACATCTAAGTGTGTGGTGCTGGAACTGGTACGGGAACATCAGCTCAGAGAGAAAAGAGAAAATGTAGTTACTTATGGGTTAGGAGCACAGAGACTTATGTAATAATAATCACTGATGCCAATCAGAGGTGGAAAGGAAACTTTACTCACGCTACTGTAGTGTACTTGTACTTTTTAACGTTGTTGTTTTTTTTAATCTGTAATTTTAATTTTACATAAGTATACATTGTAGGAAGTATTCTATAATCACTACATTTTACATCAAGCCCAAATGCACACCTGTAGACCTGGTTGCATTACAAAGTCAATTTAAAAACCTCCACAGAAATGAATCGATCTTAAAATTAACCACTGTTTGCTTTTAGCTCCTTGCATGGTGGAAGGCCATTCAGTTTATCATGGCAGTAGAAATTCTAGCTTTTTTGGCAGTTTTATGTGCACAGGATGAGGCACGTGTTAGCCACTGACCTTCTTGGACCATTGTAGGATTTAAGCTTATAACAGGAAGTCCATGCTATAGAGGATCTTCATATGTGAAGTGAAGTAAAATAAAGAAGGCAAGAAACCAAAAGTGGACCAGGTTATAGCACGCTCTCATGTATTATTACATAATTCAAAATGTTCTGGGACCGATTCATGAATTATAATAAGTTTATTAATCTAATGGCATGTTCTGTGGATTACATAAGCACGGTAAGCATGGCACCTGATGCTTTCTATTTTTTATATTTGATCTATTAATTCAGACTTCAACTGCAAAACACTAATAAAAACAACTCGTGATAGAAACATGGTTTCTCTGGGACATACCTTGAACATGTGTTAAATGTTGGACTGCCCTACGATGGACTGGCGTTACGTCTAGGGTTGTTTCTGCCCTTGTTGCCCAGAGTTGCCGGGTGGACACTGGATGGCCCGGACCCGGTGTGGATTAAGCGGAAGATAATGAATAAATGAATAAATCTGCACTTGTGTTTAGGTCGATGCATCAACCTTAATTTTTGGGATCCAATCTGACGTAGCTACTAAGGTGTAACTCAGACCGTCTCTCTTTCCTAATTTAAGGCTTATCGATTTCACTGAGCTCAACCCCGGCACTTTATTTCACTCTGATATTTTTTCCATAGCAGCAGTATATTAGTGCTGTACACACTCTCCTATAGTACAATCTGCTTTTCTGATCAAAAGTAATCATTTGATTCAAGGCCCCTTAGCTCAGTTGTAAGAAATGACAGCTTTGGTGAAGCAACCTGCAGAAAAGTGCACCGTGTTTGTGACACTGCACAGACAAGTGTTCTCCACTTGTTAGGAATGTGTAGGGGGGTTAAATGCCAATAAACAAAATGCACTGTTTAGGATTGAATTCTAATTGGTCTGCAGGTATTTGGGACGGTGGTGGCCTGGCGGTTAAGGTACTGGACTCTGGACCAGGAGGTCCAGGGTTTAAATCCCACCTCTGCCAAGTTACCACAGTTGGGTCCCTGTGCAAGGCCCTTAACCCAGCCAAAGTCTTCTTCTGAAGTAAAGCTAGTGGGACTAGCGGTTAAGGTGCTCAACTGTGGACCTGATGGGGTTCAAATCCCACCTCTGGCAAGCTGCAGTTGGGCCCTTAAGCAAGGCCCTTAGCTCACCGTTGCTTGGATTGTAAGACTGTGGAGTTGTAAGTCGCTCTGGATAATGGCGTCTGCTAAAGGCTAGAAATGTAAATGTAATGTAAATGCTAAATGCCGTAAATGTGCAGTAAATTGAAATGGACAGTTTGTGAACCTTGTGGAATTTTGTAGCTTGTGGCATAAATATGACCGAGAACATCCTAAAAGTAGATACAGTTACACAAATGAGACAAAACGGTAACACTTGGTCATTTCATTATTGACTGAAATGATCCAATATGACCAGGTTATAGCAAGCGCTCATGTATTATTGCATAATTCAAAATGTAGTAAGCTAGTAGTGTTCTGGGACCGATTCATGAATTATAATAAGTTTATTAATCTAATGGCCTGCTCTGTGGATTACATAAGCACGGTAAGCATGGCACCTGATGCTTTCTATTTTTTTATAATTGATCTATTAATTCAGACTTCAATTGCAAAACATTAATAAAAAGGACTCGTGATAAAAACATGGTTTCTCTGGGACATACCTTAACCGTGTGTTAAATGTTGGACTGCCCTACGACCTCAGGTGTGAGTGGATGCACTGTTGTATTTGAAGAAGAGGAGTCGATCAAAATCTGATCTTCACAACTTGTTGTGGAAGCACATGAGGCACATGAAGTACAAAATCGTCTCTAAAGAATCTAGACTGGTCACTCCCGGTCAGACGGATGGAGGAACTTCAGGGCCATGGTTACTCAGTCAGCCAACAAAGATTAATCCAAGAGCAAGGCGTGCAACGGACCATGAGGTCACAAAGGGTCCCAGGGTAACAACAAGGCAACTGAAGACCTCTTTTATGCTCCCTGATGTCAATGTTTATGAGTCCACCATTAGGAGAACACAGAAAGGATAAAGCTACTGCTCTCTAAAATGAACTTTCCTGCCCATCACATGGCTGTTGAAAACATGGGGGTGGATGAGACCAAAATAAAGATTCTCGGTTTAAATGAGAAGCTCTCTGTCTGAATGTAGAAACACACTGCTTTCAAGCATAACATCTTATCTGATCTGTGAAGCACGGTGGTGGTTGTATCCTGGTTTGAGCCTGTTTTGCAGTATTTGGGCCAGGTCAGTTTGTCACCCTGGATGGCACAACGTATTCGGAAGTGTACCAACAAAATGAAAAGGAAAATATCGGCAGATCTGGCTATAAACTGAATCTGAAGAATGTTGGTCGCGCAGTAAGATAACACCCCAAACAAGCAAGTCGTTCTACCGAAGAACGGTTAAAGAACAATAAAGTTGATGTTTTGGAATGCTCAAGCCAAAGTCCGGACCTTATTCCAGGAGAGTTGTTGTTTAAGGACCTGAAGTGAGCTTGTTATTAAATCCACATCCCAGAGTAGAAGCTTATTAGAAGCATATTTATTCAGAAATATTGTAGGACCTAGGGCAACTTGGTGGCTCGGAAGGTCTCGGGTTCGATCCCAGGGCGGGGCGGCCTGGGTCCTTTCTGTGTGGAGTCTGCATGTCCTCCCTGTGTCTGCGTGGGTTTA
>JAUZST010067175.1:0-22309 GCA_034779995.1 Parotocinclus haroldoi | reverse complement strand
ATATATACACACACACACACACACACACACACACATATGTGTATATATATATATATATATATATACATATTTGTGTGGGTGTGTGAGTAATTTATTGTAAAAAAAAACTATGAATGAATGTGCTAATGTCTTTGCTAAATGTTTTTATTTTCATTAATTAGGGGGATCGATCACCTTCTTGCAGAACTGCCAAGAGCTGACAGCGATGCCTGGCTCACTGCTGTACGTTTTGCCCTGATTGAATGTTTTATAGTAAAACTATTTGCAGTATGTAAACAAATGTTACATTACATGATCTCTCTTTTATCTGGCAGTGAAACAAGTATCTGTTTTGATAGGCTTTGCCCAATGGCACCTTCAATGAGAACTTTGATGAACTGGGGTTGCAAGATTCCACTAAGAATACTGGCCAGCTAGCTGCTCAGGTATCTCCAGCCCTGGACAGTTTGCCCCCGCCATCTGCAGTGGTTCCTTCCACCTCTGACTACCCTGGAGAATATGGCTTCAGGCTCCGCTTCAACCAGTGCAGCACAACCAAGTCTGCTGTCTCCACGGTTAGTGTTCAACACCTCTGTAGCAACTGCATGGGTTTTATGTTTTGTATGTATATTATTGTTATTAAAATGATTTAAAGTAGTTGTAATTGCATGCAATGTGCATGTGTGTATTTGTGACCCCATACCTGCGCAGAGGAGGGGCGTGAACTACTTTCTTTACTTACTTGAAAGACATGGCATCAGAGCTACAGCTATCAGAGGCTTTTGAGAGGAATATTTCAAGCTGTAATGGCCTTTGGGATTTTCTGCCCACCCTTAATCCAAAAACCTAAAGAAAACATCATAAGACCATAAACATTTAGAGTGGTGGGGTTCAAGTATTCGCAAAGGGGAGGGGGGATTTTGGGAACCACTGTATTTATAAAATACTGGGTAAAAAACGCTATATTAAAAGCATTCAGATAAGAACAACGACCTCATTCATTCATTCATTCATTCACTTTCTTATACGCTTGAACCCAGACAGGGCAGCGATATTTTAAATTGTTGCTTGAAATTAGTCGTCACATGCTGATGGAACCTAGTTCAGGGCCCAAGGCAGGGTGAAATCAATGTAAAAAATATTAATATAATAAGAAAGTTGATAACACAGGTGTTGTTTACACTTATATGCTGATGTAGATCATCTGTATTTCTTTCAGTATTCCGTCATTTTGAACAAAGTGTACTGCCAGCTGGCTAAGACATGCCCAGTTGATGTGTTGGTAGAAAAAGAGCCCCCACAGGGAGCAGTCCTCAGGGCCACAGCCATCTATAAGAAACCTGAACATGTCTCAGAGGTGGTGCTGCGCTGCCCTCATCACCAGAGCATTGCAGAGTGTAATGAAGGTAGACTGTACTGCTACTTTTGTATATATTTTTTCTATTTCTATATCAGTTATTTTGTAGTATCAATCACTTAGTATTAGAAATGCACCAGCCAGTGACCGGAATCGGTCTGGCTCGACTGGTCAGTTTCTTATAACTGATTCTGTGCCGGTTATAGATAGCCACACTTCGCATTTTTTAATAACATGAATTCACATTTCCAGCTTTAAACTGTTTGTTTATTAGACTGACTTGTGCTGATGACGAGGACATGTTCGATTTCAGTTGTGCTCAAGTACGCAAGTCTTTTTCTAGGTAAAAATATAGGCAATATTAGTGAGGTAGCAGCGATATGATATTATTTGGGTTACAGCTATGTCTTCAGCATTGTAGTTCTTCACAGTGAGGGAGTGCTGTTTGCGTGACAAGTAAGCAGCAGAGGAAGTACTCGGAACAATAATGAGACGCTTAAACAGCATCACCTCACTGAATATGTGAAATTCAACAATGCTAAAGCTAAAGACCAGACACAAAAAAAGCAGCTTCTGCCTTCTGTCTTTTTAATGTTAGAAGGTAAAAAACAGATCCAGCCAGATGTGTTAAAAAAAAACAAAAAAAAAACAGACGTTTGAAGCAGAGAAGAAAATTGCAATTGGTGCATCTCTACTTGGTAGGCATGGATCTCAAATTGGCTTAGCCTTTTTTGTCGCATGGATGATTTCTGTCTTGTGTGCCAAGTAATTTTTATAACTCGCACTGTCATTTGGGTTAAGTCTTGGAGCATGGGATGAACGTGCATGCAGTACCTGAACAGGAGCTGTGATTCTTGGGGAAAAAAATTTAATTCTTTGTCACTCTTTCGTCCCCTCAAGACGTTGCTTTTCGAAGCCATCTAATCCGTGTGGAGGGCAGTCAAAGGGCTCAGTATCTAGAGGACCCCAATACCAAGAGGCAGAGTGTGACGGTTCCCTATGAGGCACCTCAGGTAGGTATCTGCAGTAAAGCTTGCAGAAGTTGACTCTACCAAAGCATTGAGCATAAATAGAAAACCAAGATTATTAGTGTATATAGGGTTCTCTCGCCACTTAACGGTTCACTTTTAGCGGACTCTGTGCACTCGGTGTTTTTAAAAAATATTAATGGAAAAAATATGTTGCAGATTTTCGCTGTTTCGCAGGTTTCTGCGGAACTTTTACGTTAAAAAAATGTTAATTCTAACAACAAAGGAATGTTGGATTACATAGAATAATCAAATATTACGATTTACAGTAAATAGTGTATTAACTCAGCGGATGAATACGCACCAAAAACAAGAAGTAAGACTAGAGCTAACCCGAGTCGCCACTTGTCGAAGTTTTTGTCTGCGGTGTTGTGTTCGCTGTTTGTGAAAGTTTAATTATAGGTTGAATTCACTCAAGCCCTACGATGCCACCCAAACATTCTGCAAGTTCTACGGCTAAAATAGCGTATAAATATAGCATCCCTACGTTGTGGATTTTCGTTTTTCGCAGGAGGTCCTGGAATGTAAACCCCACGATAAACGAGGGAACACTGTATTGCTTATTTGACGGCATTACATTTGGGGTTTGCTACATCTTAAACTTCATTCTGCTTAACTTAAGTTTCAGTTGTTTGTTGACATTATCCTTGTTTGTAGCATTTCACATGAGTGCATTGCTTAATCAATACGTTTATCAAAAACATTTCCTCAATTTTATTTTTTATTCATAACACACAGAGATTCCTAAAATATCTACATTTAAAAAGTCATGAGGTCTTAAACACGACTATTATTATTAACTGTAATTAGCTGGTTCTTTCAGTGCGTTATTTTTTTTTGTTTTATTTTTTGCTTTCTTTAAATGATTGACAGCTGGGTTCAGAGGGCACTACTGTTCTGCTGAACTACATGTGCAACAGCAGCTGTATGGGAGGCATGAACCGCAGACCCATCCTTACCATTATGACTTTGGAGAGACAGGAGTAAGTCTTGCTTCGATTTCTCACTGACCATTTTCACACACACTTTCTGTTTTACTTCATCAACTTTGTATATGTTAAAATCCCTTATTCATCTAATCTACCTGCTTTTCGTCAGTGGGCACGTTTTGGGTCGACGCTGTTTCGAGGTGCGCGTGTGTGCCGTTCCTGGCCGTGACCGTAAAAATGAAGAGGAGAATCACAACAAGCAGTACGTGAAAACATCTACAGGAACTAAGAGAAGTAAGAGTTAATCACAAGGATGGGGATGTGACTGAGACTTTAATTCCATGCAGTAATTCCACTTGGCATGTACAGTGACTAAGCACTTTATTATTAACACCTGTACAGTTCTGGGAGTGTAAGTGGTCTTCTCAGAAAATGCTTCCACAGTCCAAAGACATGCGTGTTAGATTCATCGCTGTCTCTAAAGTGGATCTTAGTGTGGGACTGTGCGCGTGCGCGCCCTATCATGGATTGACGCCCCATCTAGGGTTGTTCCTGCCCCTGCACCCAGAGTTACCGGGTAGGCACCGTCTGGCCTGCGACCCTGTGTGGATTAAGCAGAAGATAATGCATGGATGGATGGATTGCATTTTTCTCAATTACAAAATGGCAATTATTCTGTTGAATTCTGTGTTTTGGTTCTCAGAACGTTTGGCCCCATTTTGACGCCATACAGTTCACTCTAAATTGCTCAACTATGAATGTGTCTGAAGCAACATTAAATAAACAAGCAAAATGTTACATAGACTTTAATCATATCTTTTCTCACCTTTCACTACAGAGTCAACAGCTGTGGAGTCACAGCTCACTCCTAATGCGGAGTCCAGTAAGAAGCCAAAGACTGACTCCAGTTCTGAGGAAGAGATCTTTATTCTGCGAGTGAGTAAAGAAGGCTCTTGCAGAGAAGACTTATTTCTCAATTTGTGATGGAGTAATTTTTATTCTCGTTGCAAATTTAATATTTTCATTTTATTTTAACTTAATGTTTATTCTCAAATATGTGTTATGAATATTTGGCCCTTCCTAGGTTCGTGGGAAAGAGAGATTTAATATGTTCAAGACCATAAACGACAGTTTGGAGTTGATGGATGTAATGCCGGCAACAGATAAGGACAAATTCAGGCAGAAACGGTAACAGCCTTTTAAACAATTATTCTAAGCCCTTGATAAAGATTAATTATTACAGTGGTAGTTCATTTCTTGATGTTAATTCAAGCCAAGCACATTTCCCCATAAGGAATAATGTAACTCGAATGAAACCATTCCAAACCCTGAAACCCTGATGGATTTTCTGGTCCTTAGTCCGTGACCTTAACTGCTAGGCTACCACAGTCCACACATTATGAGGCATTCTGTCCATTGAGAGTTGTCTTGTACAGGTGTATGTCATGACAAATCCATAATTACTTAAATGCATCATGAACTGATAAGTTTAATCAGTGTTTAGTTTAGTTTACAGTCTATAAAGTATTATAGCAGAGCCTATTAACATGTTTAAAACACTTGACTTACATTTGGCCAAATCATTAAGACACAAACACGTTTTAATAAAGTGTTTAAAAATCTCGTGTAATTTAGCGAGTAACAGATTGAAAGTGAGAAGGAAAAGCAAAACACTTATTCTTGGTGAACTCGGTGCTACTACTCAGCTAGATGTAATCTGAAAGCTCAGCAAATGTGCTGGAGTATCATTAGAGCAATCTAAGGTTTGATCTTTCAAATTTTAGGACGTCTTAAACGTTAAACCTTTCAGTTTGTTTTGAGAAGTCATGGACCAATAACCAGCACCGATTGCTGGTGTGACAATATCAGCATTTTTCTTATATATATATATTTTTTTTTTATAAATGTATATAGAAAAACTACACTGTATTGTACAGGGCAAGTCAAAAGCCACAGGAAACCCTTTTATGTCATAAACCAAAGGGAAACTGTAATGGGTGGGGGCATCTTTTAGGGTTTTATGTCTGGAACATGGCTCAATTGGATCAAGGGCAAGTTTTGGGAAGATGGTCATGTAGAGTGTCAAGGAAGAGCAGAATTGCAATGTGGTTTGCAGTATCTCTTGTGATTCAAAATTTATCAACACACAGTTAAAAACCTCTGTTGTTGTCTCAAGTAACTGAAGATGACTATGATGGAAGATGACTATGAAGATGGACACTTGATAGCCAAATTTATAGAAACCAGGACTGTGACCGACAAGCCACATAGCGCACGTCTGAAGACCGCTACTGATGAAGAAACAGCACATGTCCTGTGACTTATGACTCACCCTGTAGTGATGATATAATGTTTCTGTTTCTTCCTAAGATCCTCAAAATTCTGAAAACAAAAGAGGATGAATTTTAATGTTGATAGTTTGAATCTTAGTTTGCAATGCTAGCTGCTAGGTTGGTGTTGGGGCAGAGTCGGCAACAAATTACTGTATACAGAAGTGCGTTCCATACTCTGAAGACTCCTCAATTCCAAGACGCACACCAGAAGTGGAAAGTGTACCAAGAAAACCAAACCAGGAGGATTTCGAGAGCCTAGGGCAACTTTAAAGAACTCGAGTGTTGACCTGGACATTTGATTATCCCTAAAGGCAAAATGGATGCTGCCAATTCAACTAAAATCTTAGACGATAACCAGTGGGTCTCTACTAGACAGCTGAAGATGGGAAGCTTGTTCCCATTCCAGCATGATAACAACACAGCCCAGCTTTATGGATTGGAATGTGAATTTCCTTGTGACCAAGTCAGAGCTCTGAACTAAATCCCATAGAAAATCTGTGGATGGACTTGGAGAATTGCTTATTGCTGATTACCACACAATTTTGACTTAAACTCTAATTTAGCAACGCCAGTGATGGTGGTATGGTGACGCAGCGGTTTTTGCATTTGCCTCACAGATCTGTTGTCCCTGGTCCGATCCTAACCTCAGACTCTGCCTGCGTGGAGTTTGCATGTCCTCCTCGTACCCGTATGGCTTTACTCTGGGGGCTCCGGTTTCTTGCCACAGTCCAAAGACATGCATTAGGTTAATTGTGCAGTACATGATTAGTTTCAAAATAATGTGTAACCTTTTGTCTGCCATAAAGTCATTGATGTTGAGTCAGTATTTAAATAAACCAAACAGACATTAATACCAATACAGATCCACTGAAATACCAGCCACGCTCGTATTTTTGGTAGTTAAAAGCAATTTTCTACACACAACACCAGGTACAATACAACCCCTAATAGAGTACAATTTCTGTAGTAAGCACTATCTTGTTTTTGTTTGCAGTGCTTCCAAGAACTCCAAGTGCAGGACCATGGGAAAGAAAGGACCTTGTACAGCCACACATGGAGAAAAGACAGCTTCTAAAGTTTGAGAATAATAAGATACTGTGATACTGACTAAAATGAACCAGTCATGTCATGTGCTCAGTTTTTGACCTTTTTTGTTTACTGTAACTGCTTAGACAAGCAAACTGCATGTTCACTGCCCTCTTAAACCACACCGAGAGTTTTGCAGGCTTACAAACTGCAGTTTCTCTTGTTTCTTGTTGTAATATAGAATGTTCAATGATATTTCTCTGTAATTGGGGGAGGGAGATAAGATGCAATAATGGAGAGTCAGTCATCACTGATGCTGTGTTGCTGGTAATCATGTGAAAACTGTATGCTCCCATATCAGGTCAGTTTTTATGATGATTATTTTTGATAAGCCTAAAGATATTTTCATTGTCGTTTTTATGTTTTCTTGTAGTCTTTCAAGTTGTTCACTCTATGTATCTGGCTTGCAACATTGCTAAGCTGTTTGAAATTTGTTTTTGTACTGTTTGGACCCAAATAATGCAAATAAACATGCATCACAAATCATACAGGAGGAACTGTTTCCTTTTTCCAGTTATAAAACTGTAAATGAGCGGCTTGGTTTTTAAATAGGTTGCTTGTTCTGTGTGTTGCTCCTTTGTTGCTCTAAATGCAAATGTGCTGGTGATTATATCCTGGTAATATTCCAGAGTACACAGTGCCATAATCGGTGAGGTACTGCATGTGGTAGGTTTGACTGCTGAGGTACCTTCGAAACTATTTAAAAACTGTTCTTTTTATGCATTTGATCTATTTAATTGCCTGCGAGTTCTGTAATTTCTCTTACTGTATTGTGGTCACTGAAGTTTTTTTTCCACAGGATAATTTAGTTTGGATTGTTATGTGACAGTCATTGCTCGAAAGAGGTTTCAAGATGATGCTGATATGGTTTTTGCTTTTATTTGGTAAGTCACTAATCTAAATTCACTGATTCTGGAATTATAGTTTTCTGTGAGTTTACGTGCTGCTTAATTTGTACAGTAACTTGTTTGCCATGTGCTGTTACAACAAACATAGGCTTAATGAGTGTTGACGTCCTGGTTTACTTTAGTATATACATGCAGATTATCATTTCAAATGTATATTGTGTTATTCCTTTATAATGTGATGCACACTATTTTCGATTAATTAACCCCATAGCTATGTAATTTTAAATGCTGCTCGGTGACGTGTTTCATGTTAAATTGTCTTTTGTTCTTTATCTTCTTACCCTAAATTTTTCTGGCCCCTTTTAAGCGGTGTCGCTCAGGGCAGAGGAAGAATTTTTTCTCAAGATAAATATTACTACGTGGAACGATGCTAGGCGTCACTGTCAAGAGTGTTACAAAGAATTAGTTACCATCACCCCTTCCAATGCCCAGTGCGTTGCCGAGCTTGTTGGTGGAAACGCCTCCTTTAACTCCTGGATTGGCCTGCGCCAGAACTTAAGTGGTTCTATACTCTGGTCTCGGTGGGCTAATGGGGCGCCTGTTGTTTACCAGAATTGGTATCCTGGTCATCCTGTCCAGAAGAAAAAGCCAGTGCCACTGCCCACATGTCCAGCACCATCTGTTAATACTTCAATTTTGGATAACTGTCCAACCTTGGCTCAAATCCTTAACTGTCTAAATGCCACAGCCAGCTGCAGCAACAGTACTGCTAACTGTAGTATGGCAAATGATACAGTCAGTTCAGTCTTCCGTTCAGGAACGACCTTTGCTGCACAGACTTCTACACCCGTCAGTACATGTACCAATGTGTCTTCTGTCAGCAATGAGACAGACTCTGAGTATATTGACGATTCCTGTGTGGCAATGCTGGGCTTTGGCATGTGGAAGGAAATGAACTGCAGTACTCTCTTGCCATACATCTGCTATGATGGTAAGGACTTTTATTTCCTGTCTTTTTCACAACTCATGTAACGTGTTATTTATATGTAATGTAATTTATTACTGGTTAATACCAGGTACTTGGGAATCGTTTGTTTGCTTGGCTTATTTAACATTTCTTTCAGTGTCTATGGCTAGTTATGACAGACACAAGGTTACATTGATACATCAGGATTGTTTAAAGCCACTCATAGATACGCAGATCATGCTAATTTAGAGTAATCAATTAATCTAAAGTATATCTTTGCACTGTGAGAGGAAACTGGAATACCCAGACTAAAACCACATAGACATTGGGACGACATGCATTCTCTACACAGGTGGAGACAACGGAGCTACGAGGTGACTGTGTTACCATGTATACATTGGGGGAAAGAAGTATTTGATACACTGCTAATTTCACAAGCTTTCCAATTTACAAAGAATGGAGAGGTCTGTAATTTTGATTATAGGTATACTTTAACTGTAAGAGACAGAATCTAAAAAAAATCCAGAAAATCCCATTGTATGATATTTTTTTTAACAATTAACTTGCATTTTATTGCATACAATAAGTGTTTGATATAATAGAAAAACAAAACTTGTTTGGTACAGAAACCTTTGTTTTCAATTACAGAGGTCAGACATTTTCTGTATTTCTTGTCCAAGTTCACGCAGACTGCAGCAGGGATTTTGTCCCACTCCTTCATACAGATCTTCTCCAGATCTTTCAAGTTTGTGCTGTTGCTGGGAAATGAGGAGTTTGAGCTCCCTTCAAAGATTTCTATTGGGTCTAGAGACTGGCTAGGCCACTCCAGATCCTTGAAATGATTCTTACGGAGGCACTTCTTAGTTGCCCTGACTGTATGTTTTGGGTCATTGTTATGCTGGAAGAACCAGCAATGTCCAATCTTCAGTGCTCTTACTGAGGGAATGGGGTTGTTGCTGAAAATATTGATACATGATACATCCATCCTCCCTTCAAGTCCTCCTGCCCCTTTTGCAGGTTGGGATGGTGTTTTCATCCTCCTTCCCCCTAAACTCATAGTGGAGTTTATACCAAAAATCCCTATTTTGAGCTCTGTGTTCTCATTTGACCACATGGCCTTCTCTCATGCCTCCTCTGGATCATCCAGATGATCATTGGCGAACTAACAGGCCTGGACATTTGCTGGTGTGAGCAGGGGGACCTTACATGCCCTGCAGGATTTTAATCCATGACTACGTAGTGTGTAATGGTCATCTTTGAGATTGTGGTTCCAGCTCTCTTCAGGTCATTAATCAGGCCCTGACCTTTCTCAGAACCATCCTGTCCCCACAAGTTGAGATCTTGCATGGAGCCCCAGACTGAGGAAGATTGACAGGCATCTTCTGTTTCTTTTCTGTTTTCAAGTAATAGCACCAACAGTTGATGCCTTCTCACAAAGCTGTTGCCATTTGTCCTGTAGCCAATCCCAGATTTATATAGGTCTACAATTTTGTCCCTGCTATAGGAGGACTTCTTAAAGAAAAAACTGTGCAAGAAGCAAAATTCTTGAGGGTTGGTAGGTGATCAAATACTTATTTTATACAATAAAATGCACATTATTATTTACAAATCTTACAATGAAAAAGAAAATTCCCCACCATGTGTGCATGCATACATATAGTCTACGGCTTGCATAACAGTGTAAATTTGCTATGTTCTCAAAGCCACAGCCATTAATATCTAAACTACTTGCAAAAGTAACCACATTCCTAAGTGAAAATGGCCAAATTGCACCAATGTCTCAATATTTTAGTGGCCAGTTTTCCATTAACTCTCTTGCTCATGGAGTTCACTAAAGCTTCACAGGCTGCCACTGGAATCCTTTTTCACTTCTCCATAACGGCATGGATGTTCCTTCACTCTTCCACCTTCTGCTTGAGAATGCCCCACAGATGCTCAATATGGTTTAGGTCTGGAGACATGCTTGACTTTTTACCCTCAGTTCTTTAGCAATGTAGTGGCCATCTTGGAGGTGTGTTTGTGGTGGTTATCATGTTATAATATTGCCCTGTGGCCCATTTTCCAAAGAGAGGGGATCATGATTTGCTTCAGTATGTCACAGTACATTGCGTACGTTGCCATTCATGAACAGCTAGTAGCACTCATGTAGCTCCAACATGCTTGACTGTAGACAAGACAAAGTTGTCTTTGTACTCGACACCTGATCCACATCCGAAACAACTAAGTTTATCTTGGTCTCATCAGCCCACAGGACATAGTTCCACTAATCCATGTCCTTAGTCTGCTTGTCTTCAGTAAACCGTTTGCCGGCATCATCTTTAGAAGAAGTTTCCAACTGAGAAAACAGCCATGTAGACCAGTTTCATACAGTGTGTGCCGTATGGTCTGAGCATTGGCAGACTTAACCCTTACCCCTTTAACCCCTGCAGCTATTTTCCATATGTAAGGCATTGTTTAGCAGTGAAAGTTCATACAATAAATATCCTTAAATGCTGTATCAAATTGTTTGCAGATCGTTTTTATGGAGTTGTAAACATATCTAATGTGACACAAAGTGGAGCTTATCTGAGCTGGGGTAGTGCACCGGGTGTTAGCCGCTACATTGTGAATATCGTTTGGCAGCAATCTACCAATGTGAGTGCTTGTGCTAAAGAGATTAATTCAGCAAACCCATGCAATGTAAGTGACTGGTCAAACAGCACTGAGATCCTAAACGCTACAACAGATGAACAAATTCTGGGCAAACAGATTAAAATGCTACAACCTGGGACAATTTACAGAGTGCAGATAGTCCCTGTAAGGTGTAATCGGACGCTCAATCCTCAGAATATCTCCTTCTACACATGTAAGTACGAAATCTTTAATGCGTTTCACATTTAAAAATAACTTTTTAGTGTATTTTTGTGTAATTGTACTATATTTACATCATGGACTTATGTTCATTAACATTATATGACGTTGAATAAAGCCAATATGGAGTGTTTAATGTGTTAAAACATACTGTGTGTGTGCGCAGTGCGCTTGTGCTTTGTCAGCACCGATTAAAAAAGTGTGAGTGTGTGTGCGCGCGAGTGTGTGTGCGCGCGAGTGTGTGTGTGTGTGTGTGTGCGCGCGTGTGTGTGTGTGTGTGTGAGAGAGAGAGTCAATTAGAGGATATTTCATTTTATACATAGATAATTTTCAGAGTACAAAATTAAATTAATATAGTAACATAAAAAATGCAGTATTTAATATACACACAGTTTTTCCAATGCCAAAATCATGTCAAACTTTTGAGATATACTGATGGCGTGATAATTACTTTGCAACCTTGTCTTGCAGTTTAAGACAAAACATGTCTTTAAGGAATTGCATTGTTGCAGATAACTTATGTCTTTTTCCTAGTGCCACAAAAGATCACTAATCTGAGAGTACTGCAAGTAACAAAAAATGAAATAAAAGTCAACTGGAGTAAACCAGATGGAGGACTTGATCAGTACTTAATAAATGTGTCTAATACGCCACATGACTCAAAAACTGAAGAATTCACCATAACTAATCTGAATCCTGGTGTGTTCTACCGTATCCAAGTTAGCGCCGTGGTCAATAAATCCACTCTTGGAGTGCCAGACACCAGAGATGTTTACACTAGTGAGTAAAACCATAAAATTTTATGTGGTTGCAGTAAGGCAGGTGCCCTGTCAAATGTTATAGTACCTGCAGCTGTCAAATTTACATTTTCAGTTGAAAAGAAACGGTTTGTGAACCCTTTGGAATATGAAGTATTTTCTAACAAAAATTATTAGTCACTTCACCCATTCATAATATAAACACAGTCTGCTTAAACACACTGAATGACTTTATTGACGATTCTGAAGAATAGTTATTTGAACCATTCAGCTTGGTATGCATCCTTAAGCAGCACAACAGTAAAGGGGAAATTTAAGATCACATGGGATTGCCTGCATGAACAAGCATTTAGTTATTTTTTTCAATGCACATATGATGCATGGACAAAAGTATTGGTCCACCCACAGGCGCTTTTATGATCTCCCATTTTAAATATATAGGCATTAAAAGCTTCTACAGCTTTTGGACTGTCTGTGGAATTATTTTGTACATTAATCCAAAAGAGCATTTGTGAGGCTAGACACTGATGTAGAATGAGTGGGCTTGGCTTGTAATCTACAATCTAATTCATTCCAAAGGTGTTTGCTGGGGTTGAGGTCAAGGCTCTGTGCAGACCAGTCAAGTTCTTCCACACCAAACTCAATCATTGATGACCAATCATTTATGGACCAATTCTTTATGGTGCAATTGTCCAACATGTCTTGCTATGTTAAAGCATTAAGCATTAGATTTCCCTTCCCTGAACTAAGGAGCCTAGGCCAACTCCTGAAAAAACAACCCATGGCATTATCCCTCCTCCACTAAACTTTGCAATTGGCACATAGTAGTCAGGAAGGTAACCTTCCCCTGACCTACACCCCATAAGACTGCCAGATAGAAAAGCATGATTTATTACTCCACAGTTTCCACTAATCCATAGTCCAGTAGCAGTGAGCTTTACAACACACCATCTGATGTTTGGAATTGTGCTTGATGCTGGTGACTTTTCTGTAATATACAACTCGGCACACAGTCTCGAAGGAACCATCCTATCACATTGTCCTGCTCACACTGAGTGAGTGCTTGAGAGCATTTATTTATTACAAATGTTTGTAAAGGTGGACTAGGTGCTTGATTTTATTCTCCCATAGCAATGGGGCTGAATGAAAGACCTGAAATTCAATACATAGGTTTGTCCTCAAACTGTTGTCCACATAGTGCGTTTACTTCTTTTTAAGACCATTCTCGTGAGGGTTTTACTCATACAGTGCTCCGCTTCTGTTTTTATCAGGCAATAGGCTACTATCATTCCATCTTTATTTATCAAGATATCTTGGTTCAATTTGGATACCTTTCCCGCATTTGTTTTTTAAAAACCTTCTGAAATGGGTACCTGTGCAAGCCATACCATGTCTCGTTCAATTAACTGGAACATCTGACGTTTATTCTAGGGGTTCACATACTTTTTCAGTTTGTAGCACACTAAATCAAGTTGTTTGAGATTTGAAAAGGTAGCAAGGAGAAAATGATAAGATCAGCTGTGTTTTATGAGTAACTGATTCATGAATTCTAAAACGTTCATACCACACTCCACCTGTCAACCTCATTTTACAGAGCCTTCCCCAGTGCTCAGTCTTACTTCCTTTAATAATGAGAGCAACAAGATAACTGCTTCGTGGCGTTCAACTGATGTCAATTCCCAGAATTACTTGTATAACGTCACACTAATGGGAAGTAACACTCAAAACAAACAAACAAACGAATCTACTATGACATTCAGTGACCTTGTATCTGGTACAAAATACAAATTGACTGTGTCAGCACTCGCAAACTACACAGTGGAAGGCGAAGAAGTAACCATCAGTGCTTACACCTGTAAGTCCAAGTATTTATATTATCTGTATATTTATTTACTATTATAAAATTATTCATTTAATAATTTCCAGTGCCGTGTCTTTTTGCCATGTCTAGTACCACAGACTGTGGAAGGACTTAAACTGGAATGTACTGAAGAGAGTATTACTGCTACTTGGGACTCATCAAAGGGCAATTTTACCTTCTTTCATCTTGTGCTGTCTAGTTCCGTGAGCAGCAACGTGAATGCAACTACAAATGGCAGTTATTATATGTTTACTAAGCTGAAAGCAGCCACACTTTACAGTGTTACTGTCACCACATATGTTGACGAGTTAAAAAGTGTGCCAGCTAGTATCTCTAATTATACCCGTGAGTCTGTCTTATTTTCTGCCCTTACTCTTGCATTTATGCATATAATGTTAGTAACTGCGTGCACTGTTGGACATTGTTGTTTCTTTTATATTCTTATCTACCAACCAGTTGCTTCTCAGTTTTTTTCTGACTGGTGAAGGCATAAATCATCTGCTGTTTATTTGCCGTTCTTAGGTCCTGTGAGACCCGGTCCAGCAACAGTAAAGAACTTGGACAGCACTACAGTAAATTTAAGTTGGATTGTCCCAGAACAATTAGAGGGTGTCAAGGACATTTTGTATAGCGTGAAATACTTGACCAGATTTTGGGGTGAGAATGGAACATATAATGTCTCAGGAATAAACTATATAGTCATTCCTGGACTAAGACCTGGGACAATGTATGACTATAATATCACTGTACTTGCTGGTAAACTGGAGAGCATTCCACGCATGACTAATAATCTTACTGGTAAGTAAATTTAATCAATGTTTCTTCTACTATTACTGGTAATGGTGTACTGTTGATGTATCTTGGGAAATGATTTGTTATTGATTAGTATTCTTATTGTAACTGCATTGTCTTCTTGTTTCTTAAACACATTAATAAATTGTGGGTCGTCAACTGTTCATGGATTGGAAATTAGAAATTATTTGCAAATAGTTAATTCATTTTGAATTTCACATTCACACAGCTGCTTTGAGCTTAGATTGTATTGTGGTTAATGGCACGGTAGCGGCGTGTGTATCTATTGCTCACAAAAAATCAAATGCATTAAATTTTAATTCCTGAAAAGATTCAGAAAAACTAAATATCCGTTAATGGAATTCCCCCTGATTTTTGCGAGCAGTGAATATTGACATTGAGCTAAGGGGATCACTGAGGGAGAGTGTTCTAAATGAGAGAGAACATCTGTTTTTACTGAACAACATGGAGTTGGTTAGAAATGGTTTGAAGCTGTGACTAAACTTTACATTGTGAATAAAATGTCTCTGCCTTGTTTCTGTTCAGTGCCCAATAACAGGAGTTTAACCCTCATGATGTTGTGTTCTTCTGCCAAAAAACTCAGTTGCATACAGAACAACACAATGAATGCAATGCTACAGGAGGTGAGTGACTAATCAATCCAAGCATACTTACATCTGTTAATTGTCTGTGTATTGATTGTTTCTTTATTAAAAGAAGAACACAAATGTTGTATGTATATTGTGTGTTGCAGCTCAACGATTACATTAACAACACATATGGGCTTGATATTTTCTGGTCTCTAAAGTGGAACGATGAATAATCTAAAAACGAACAAGGATAATTATTGTACTTCCATAATGTCTACTCCACTTCTCTAATACTATTATTATTTGCGTAACCACTTTATAATTTAATAAGCTGTACTTTTGTACTTTTTAATTTTCAGTCCTGCAAAAGTGTATTTAACATGTTGTTTATTATTTATTATTAAGATATTATTTATTATTATTTATCTTTTCCCCCTTCATTCAAGCATTTGGTAATCTCACTGCAAATTCTGTGGCAGTTATATCTATGGGGTAAACTCCATATAGTCACTACATTTCAACCCTACAGAATGGCTTGATAACAACCTTTCAGTGATGATCTGCTTAGCTCCGGAGAAAAGTTTAATAATAACAAAGATGGCTGATATCACTCCGTCATGCAGATTAGAATAGCAGACATTTTGCTTAAAATATGGTATTGGTGGTTTGCTTTAGGGTTTCTTTTGTCATTATTGCATTACATTATATCAAAAGGGTTTCACTGACAAGGACATTGCTGCTTTGTAAGATAGCACCCCAATCAAGCCATTTATCGAATCATCAAGAACTTCAAGAAGGAGGGTGGTTTAATTGCTGTGAAGAAGACCTTCAGGGCATCAAAGGGAGTCAAGCAAGCATTATGATCATCTCCTACAGAGGAAGTAGCTACAAGATTGGGTTACTACCAGTGCAGAGCTTGCAAAGGAATGGCAGAGGGCAGGTGTGAGTGCATCTGAATGCACAGTGAGATGAAGGCTATTGGAGGATGGCTTGGTGTCAAGAAGCGACTTCTCTCCAATAAAATATAGGGAATGGACTGCAGAGGACTGGGTTAAAGTTATTTTCTCTGAAGAAGTGACTGTTCAGACTGTTTGGGACATGTGGAAAAAATTATTGTTCGGAGATGAAAAGGTGAGCGCTACCATGAGTCCTGTTTTAATACCAAAAGTGAAGCATCCTGAGTCCGTTTGTGTGGAGTTGCTTCTCATCTAGAGGAGTGGGTTCAGGTTTTACCCAAGAAAACTGGCATGAATAAGGAATGGTGTCAAATCATCCATGAGCAACATTTTCCAGTGATCCAGAAGCAATTGGTAGTGGAACATGCCACAAGGCAAATGTGATAACAAAGTGGCTTGGTGAATAAAACATGGAAATTTTGAGTCAATGGCTGGAAAACTTCCCAGATCAGTCCCATTTGGAACCTGTGGTCAATCTTCAAAAAGAGGGGTGCCATTAGATGTGGTAACACTGGTCATACTGAAAGATTTAATGACTTGACCCAGTCATAATGTCACTTTTCCAGTACACTGGCTTATCAAAAACATTCCAGTAGGGGGAGCTGTTCGGTTAACTACTATACTGTAGCCAAATACTTGCGTAATGTGGTGAAAAGTTGAAGACAATTAAAAATGAATGCACAGTAAAGTATTGTATAAAAGACAGCAGTACTCCCATAGATGAAATTACTACCGTTTCTCAAAAGTGTCATTAATGTGATTCCGATGTGTTTAAATTTGATTTAATCAGTTATTATGTAATGGAATACAGCTTGTGATAACTTTTTGTTATATAGTTTTTAAAGTTTTTCTTTCCAGCAGTGGACATTATTTGTCTGGGATGTGATATGGTTGTATAGGTTTTTGAGTTTCGTTATTTTAAGACTATTACATATTGTAACATATTGTAGTTTCATTTTCTCTGCAAAATGTATATGTAACTTTGTAAATTATACGGGTAATTATTAATTGAGCAGCACCTTATTTAATGTAAAGTGGACTTATGATTTTATTTAATTTGTAAGTGTATTCATCCTTTTTAGATAATTATCACATGATAGATTTAGTATAGTATTATAGTTAAGAGAGAATGTACAGGTAGCTGAAAAACTTTGGACAAACAAGAGTACTACTAAATATTAATTAATTAAGTATTAATTTACAATAAAGCAAGAACATACAATAGGCCTTCAAGACCAAGCGATTTAATGTTTCATGTGTTATTTTGTCTCATTATTTCCCTGTAAACATGTCTTAAGATGTGCAACAGTACGGGGTCGTTGTTGACGAAGAAGAGGGTGCAGGACTGAGGAAAGGTCAGTCCAATACCCTCTTCTTAAACACCCATGCCCTATTTAATGTGTGCTTTTTAAATATTTTTTCTATGCTGTCCCAATTTTTTAATTTTTTTATTTTTTACTGATTTGGGGTTGTACATTTACTGAGTTAGAACACACTGTAGTCCAAGCGTGAGCTAACAAGTGAGTGAGCACACGACTTGTAAGCAAATGAACTTTCAGGTGAATGATGGACTGCTCTTAAACTTTAACCTCTGCTCGTGGGAGTGTGAATTGTTTATTGTGGAGACTGCTGTTTTCAGACACACAAGTGATGAGAGGGCAGAAGAATAAACACATTGCTCTACAGAGCAACAGAACGACAAAATATCCATATCATATCCATATTGGGCAGTGTAAAATTACTTGAATAAGCAATTAACACAATCTTGCCATTTCAAGTCTGTTTATGGTCGCAAGCTCGTGACCATCCTCACTTCATTCATAGTCCTGGTCTGTATATGATGCACAACCATCGCCATAAGTCACACTTTCATATAATTCATAGAATTAATATAAAAACAAATGCATGTATATTTTTAAAAAGTTATCAAATTGAAATTTAAATATTTAAATCAATTTCACAAGTAATACCTTAATACACATTTTTGTGATAAAATGTCAGTATAAATGACTGAATTGATAAACCATTGTGTATATTATTTTGCATATGCTGTACTGTGCATTAAGCACGTCTTTGTCTTACCTGTAGTTTACTTAAAATTTAACACAATCATCTACACACATTAGGAATATTTTAAATACTGTAAACCACAAACACGTTATATACAGAAATTAATTAAATTAATTGGAATAGCTCATGATGACAAACAAGCTGTGCCAAATGGGAAAAGAATGTTATGATGCTTGTAACACCGATGAAAAAAAACCCCAGAAAATTAAATTTCCAACTGCTGAATCCAAATGGAGTCATTGGAAGCATATAAAATGCAGGGAAGTCCATCTTCAGTTAACAGCTCACAAACACACACGCACGCGCGCGCGCGCACTTACTCGCGTTGAGACACTTAAGACACACCCTTAAAACCCACATGCAAATCCACTCAGGTCAGCACGTCGTCCCCATGTTTGTGTGGGTTTACTCTTTGTACCGTAGTTTCCTGGAGCCTTGTGAGTGTCGCTGAAACGACCACTGCTGCAGATGGTGGCGTCAAATAAACAAACAAACCGAAACTTACCCTACACCTTAAAAAAAAACTACATGGTTTGTGAAACCTTTAACATAGTTACACAGTCCAGAAAAAACAGTGCCAAACGAAATTATGTTGAATCAGGTCACCGTAAAAACAACAAATAAGATAATTAATAATTATAATAATGCACTCTGCATGCTTTCTATTAAGAAATTTTTACTTACTAATGGATTTACTTTAGGTTTATAAATATCTATCTACATGCCACTTTATACCTGTTTTTGCCTTCAGAACTGCCTTAATTCTTCGTAGCAAAGATTAAACAAAGACCTGGAGACATTTCGAATGGAGTTTCGTATATGTAGCATGCGGTTGGATGTTCTGATGCAGTAGCCCATCTGCTTTGGGGTTCGACGTGTTGTGCATTCAGATATGTTCTTCTGCATACCTCCGTTGTATCAGCTATTTGAATTACAGTTGATCTCCTTAAACCAGTTTTGCCATTATCCTGGACTTCTGGAATCAATAAGGCATTTTCACATTCATTTTCCAGATAACTGCTGCTCACTTATTTTCTGATTTTTTAACCCTAGCGTATGAAAATCCCTGTAGAAACAGCACTTTCTGAAATACTCAGTTCGGCTATCGCCAACATCCTTGCCCCATTCTAAATCACCTTTCTTCCCCATTGTGATGCTCATTTTGAACTTGAGCTTGTCTACATACCAAAATACAGAGTTGTTGCCATGTCATTACCTGATTAGATATTTTGCGTTGACGAACAGTTGAACTAATAAATGGCAATGGTCTGCCTAATAAAGTGGCTGGTGAACGACTGTGTTAGGGGAAACAGTGGAACATCTTTTACCTTGTTGGAACATTACTTTCGTTTGAAAAAAAAATAAAATAAACAAAGGGTCTCCATTATGTTACCGAGTGTTAGAGTTAAAGGTGTGTGTTAATGATGTACGTTCTATTGGGTGGCGCTTTAATCGAGACAGCATAACCCACTGGTCTCTGACGTCACTGTTTCCAAGTCAGACCAATCAGAAGCTGCAGAAGCTCTGCTCTCAGTAACGATGCGCCCCTCGTACCATACAGCAACTGTAATCCAGCTCCAGTACATAACTGAACCTGCAGCTGGAAAGTATGGGCAAGGAGGATTTGATATGCCGACCTGCTTCACTGAAATTTACCATTGATAACATACTCAATAAGGATTTTAATGGAATTCATTCGAAATCGCAACTCAATCCAGAGAGAAGCCGTGAAGATCGGACACAAACATCTTCAGGTAATGTACACTAATTCCTCTTCGAAATAGCCATACAGCGCTATACTTGATTTTTTATATATAGACCTAAGTAAAAGTATAGCAAGCTTATGTTTTTCTGTTTTTAAAAACTATCTGAAAACGTTTGCACATCTCTGTTTTTCATTCCCCAAGTGTTCAGACGTATGGTTTAGGATTGGCACAAATTTGTCAGTTTGTTCTTCTTTTCATGTAAATATTAACTGGATTTTCATATAAACATAGTTCTGGATTGATTATAAGTGCAGTTACAGGCAGAGATTACTCGTACCTAACGAGTTTAAAATATGCTTCTTTAAAATATATTAGAGAATTTACAAATAGTAATAGATGCTATCTTCAGATTTCTCACAGACATAGATTGTGCATTTAAAATGGAAAAGGTTTGAGGAACCCCAAATTTGAATGTTTTTTAGTTTATTTCTTCTTCTGCAATACTATTAAAGGATCAAATACTAGAACTAAAACTAGCACAACTAGTACAAGAACTAGGAAATATTTCATTATGGAATTTTTCAATTTGAAGTATCCCCTATTAATGTGAGCAGTATATTTTAACATTTTCAATATTACTATTTGTGCATTACCTGCAAAACCTACAAAAATACATTAACACCTTACATAGCGCACTAAACCACTTTTCAGATGAAATCTTCTGAAATACTTAATGTTTACCATTCATTACAGCATTATTAAACAAATAAAAGGGAGTCGCCATGTTGCTTGGGAAAATACTATCCGCTATATGTTGTTCTAAAACTGTCTAAAAAGAGATTGTACCGCGAAAATACCCAGCTGAATGTTCTGGGAGTTCGATGTAGTCTTTAATACAATATCGTAGTATTTATTTGACCCGTGCAAAGCTGAAGATTTGTTAGAGCACGAACACGCATGGCTCTGTACTGACCGCAGTGTTTTTATTTGGCAGTACGCAGAGGCAGCGCAGTCTATGGTCACTCAACGAGCATCACGGTGGAAAGTGAGAATGCCAACGGCGACGAACAGTCCGGCACGAAGAGCAAACCTCTCGCTAAGAAGAAAACGCGCACGATTTTTTCTAAGAGACAGATCTTCCAGCTGGAGTCCACCTTCGACGTGAAGCGCTATCTGAGCAGCAGCGAGCGCGCGTGTCTCGCCAATTCCCTTCAGCTCACGGAAACGCAGGTCAAGATCTGGTTCCAAAACCGGCGTAATAAACTCAAACGCCAGCTCTCCACAGACTTCGAGGGACAGTGCGCTGCCGAACATTTTCCCAACCCGTACAGAGAAAGTGTAGAGAGGAATATTTTGGGAGGATGCTTGCTGCCCGTTCCTGTCCTGTATCAGGGAAGCACTCCGCCTTATGTATATTTTTCCAGTGCCAGCAAGTATTTCAGCATTGTGGAAGGAGATACCTGACATCTTCTTGTACCTCTCAGAGACATCGTTTTTGGCCAGCTAGTACGCCAAGAAAAACATTGGGAATCACAGTTGGAAAGTCTCACAACGTGGCACCAAGTCATATAACTTATCATTATATGCCCAAATGAATAGACATTGTTTACTATGCAAGACGCCATAGGAAACCTCCACAAGTCTTGGTTTCTCCATGAGCACGAAGCACATATTTAAAGTAAAATATGGAAACTCTGTTAAAACGCAATAAAAGGTTCTGCATTTATTCTAAGTCATGAAATTAGTTTTTTCCCCCGATAATAATAAACTGTTACATTTCTACGTTACTTCAAAATATCCATTTACAAACAGTTCCGTTTAAATAGTGTAATTACCGTGTTAGCTTTTTACCAATTGGCTTTCTCCGTCAATATACAGAAATTTGTACATGAAAGAGCTTGTATTTAATCTGTTTATAATCCTGGATACATGGGTAATGTATTTATTTTAGCATCAACTGTCATTAAACTACAGTGTTTTTTTTATTAGCTTGTACTAAAATTTAGAACAAAAGGCCCAAAACAAAACAATTTAAAAAAATTACAAACAAAAATTTTTGGATCACTAGGCTAATTTGGTTACGCTGTATAAACGCCTTGGAGAAAAAAACAATTGTTTTATGACGAAAAAAATAAATAAAGAATTATATATAACCTAGTTGCCTGATTTTTTTTTCCAGCAAAAGACTGTATATATATA
>JAUZST010067164.1:0-22313 GCA_034779995.1 Parotocinclus haroldoi | reverse complement strand
TTGGCACAGGTGGGGTTTGAACCCTGTACCTTCTGGTCCAGAGTCCAGTACCTTAACCGCTAGGCTACCACAGTCCCGTTTAATGTTTAATATTTGGCAGTCAGTGTCACATGGACCAAGACCATATGCTTATGAACTATGCTTCATAGCTATAGGGTTTAAAGACATAATTAGTACATTTCAATTAGCTTATCTCAAAATATAACTTGTGTTTCAAAGTTCATATCACTGTGTCTTACATCCAAATAATGTATGATATAGGTCTACATCAAGTTTTCTGACTACAAGGTCTTGACATGCGATCTTTACATATTTTAGTGTGGTGAATAAAAAAATTACAGCCCATTCCACCAGACAGTTCTGTTTTTGTGCAAAGTGTACAGTTATTATTTAGATATAACAAATACACAAAATCATCATTAAGGCGCAAAAAAATGCTGAACATAACTAATAGGAAGCCTGCTTATTAAACAGTTTGAAACGGTGCTTTATGCCTATAAAACCAATGGCAGCATTCAGTCATTCAAGCTGATTTACATTTACGTTATTTTAGCCGACACCCTTATACAGAACGACTTACAGCTAATACAGTCTTACAATCCAAGCAATATATATATATATATATGATATTTTCAAATAGAAGTGTAATAATGTACAACTACCAATGCATCAGAAATATAATATTTATATATTTATATATGGCAGGAGTATATGTTACCATAATGATAATGTACTAAATTTAAACAGTTAATTGGTTTAATTAAATTCTGTAAATGAAACTAGTCCACTGGAATTGTGTTAAATATAAACAATTTCAATCTTATGTAAAAAAAATATTGGATTAACATATTTAAAAGACAGCAAATGTATGAAATGGCTGCTTAATATGATTCATAAGACTTATTGCTACCAAAATGTGAAAGTAAACCGATATTTTGAAAATGTAATCCAATTTTTGCTCCCTTTATGCCACCTCACCTTGAACTTGTGGGGTTCTCCCAGTGTTCAGATGGGTTTACTCAGGGTGCTCACATTTCCTCCCTCAGTCCAAAGACATGCAGTAGATTAAATGGTTAGACTAAATTGGCCCAACCTGAGTATTTATGACTAGCTTTGATATAACCTTCTGTATCGATGTAAACTTGGGTCTGTGGTTAAAAGCCATTGATGCTGAAAGCAACATTAAATAAGCAAAATAAATAAATAAACAAACATTCTGCAACCTCATTCTGTATAACTAACTTACCCTTAAACAGCAGTCTCTTGGCCACCAGTTTGGCAAAGTCTAGGCTGTTCAGGGCGAGGACGTTATAGAGAACTATCTGCCAGAAGTTGACAGCGTTGAACAGTCCCCTGATACGACGTGACGTTGCCTCTGACAAAAGACCCTTTCAGAGAAGTGCATTATTAACACCTTATTGCTTAGATGATACGAAGGCTGGCATGTGTACATCTGTGATAAAGTTCTTCATGCAATGCTCTGTCTTACTACCTCGTACCTCAATGGTAGAGAGTGGAGGCAGAGAGAAGAGTTTAGCCACCCACAACTCAAAGTTCAGGCCAAAGCAGTTGAAGAAAGACCAGATATAGACCAATTCACAGGGTCCAAGCCACAGAGTCGTGATGGCAAATGTGCAGATTGTGGCAATTAGTTCCTTAAAGATGTTGTTGTGGTTGCCCCCGATGTAGTCATACACGTACCTGACATTCACAGGAGATACGTTTAGAAGACACCCTTATCCAGAGCAACATATAAATTCCTCAAATCCAAGCCATTGCAGGACTTGCTTACGGACACACGAGTTGCAGTTTTGCACAATTATTAATGAATTACACATTATACTTTTAGTATCCATATTATCGTATTGAAGTTATGTAGTATTCACAGTCAAAAGATTGCCCATTTCTGTTCAAAATGACAATATTTTGCTGATTTTCTAAATGATTCGCTGATTTTTTGAAAGGAAAGTAACCTGATTGAAATATAACTTTTTAAAGTTTAAACATAGGGTTCCAACACCTGTCCCTGGACAGAACTCCTGTCTATTGGTGTCAGGGCTCACAGTTGCACAACTAAGATATGATCGCTGACTGGCTTCCTCTCACACACTCGTGCCCACATGTTTTGTCTGACGGCACCACAGCGACTCAAACCTAGTTGGTTGATGGGCTAGAGCATTAAACTGCTACATCACCCAAACAACCTTACAAACAAGTCTGTAATTTTATTGCACACATTTTACAATATAAGAAGAACAATGCATCCATTGCAGATTATCCATCTGTGTTTTCGAACTGTCACAGATCTTGACTGACTTTAACAATTAGGGGATACTTAAAATATTCCCTAATTTTTGTGAGCAGGGTAGTTACCGTGCATAAAGGTGTGCTATTTAATTTTGTTCCCTGCAGATGTTGTGTGTATATATTCTCCTTCAATGGATATTGTTCCGTACAATTGCAGATCTTATAATATAAATAATATTTCATGATAAAAGCAGGATAAAACAAACTGTAACGTCACTGTGTCTGCAGAACTCCTCTAATAACCGTTTCAGTGGTATCAACTTTGGAGGCAGAGTTTATGAGCGCAACTTAATTCTGGGAAATGTACGAAGTAACACACTGCGGTTTCTTTAGTGAAACAGTCCATTATTTTAGGAGAACCACTAATTCAGTTGAAGTCAATTTGAATGTGTTAGTCTTCCTTTTTAAAGAAAGTACAATGTATATTGGTTAAAATGCACTTGTACTGCTCACTTGCATAGCCAGTCATTGATTCCTCTGTCAAAGTGCCTGTAAACAATGTAAAATACAAAAAAAATTAATGTAATTGTTCTATTTATAATTGTTTCCATTTATTCTATGAGACATGTGGAAATGAATTGTGAACACTTACGTTTCAGCAAAGACGTACAACATGGTGATACATTTAGGGGGTTGGGGCGGGTCCAGGTGGTCAAGCCGAGACACGGTATTTATTACGCCAAACATAACCGCTGCTTTCACCCAGTCATACACCAGGTTTGAATAAGCCAAACCAGCTGCAGAGTAAAGATTATAAAGCAACGGTACAGCCAAGAAATACAAGACATATTGCTGTGTTATGGTTCTCATTTAGCTTTACAATATCATGGTACAAACTGCACATGCATTTAACAATATAACAATAGGTTTGCTCTATGGTTCGAAAATACACAAACCATTTTGTATTTTCTACCTAACCCTAACCCATGTATAACACTATTAGATTTACATAAAGTTAATGAACAATTCAAATGGGAAAACCGAGCAGACTAAACACAGTCCATTACCAAGCTGGCAGTTTGTGCTGTTGTAATGTTGAGGGAGGATTCTCTCACGAGAATACTTTCTCTCAGTCTGTGTGACAGCTGTGACTTAAACTAGAGTCTCCTTATTGGTGGGCTATCAGATCGTTGCTGGACAAGCCAAGCCCCTGAACTATTCTCTTCATTGTTACCCTTTTGTTGCTAGAGGTTGTGTTTATTGAACAACTCTGACCATGTTGTGTCTACGCCAAGCAGACCAAACATTATGGTCATATTAATTCTGTTTCTGATATTTATTTAGCCTGTCCTTCCTGATTTCAATGATAAAACAATGAAAGACGAAAGATAGAACTGACCTAAAGACCAATCTGACAGATCTTTTACCAGCTTCAAGTCATTCGGGATGGTCAAAATATACAGGTAATGGAAGAACACGTCAACCACTAAGATGGCCCCGAGGTGCGTCAAAGCATGGATGATGATGTTCCACATCTCTCTGTCTTTACGAATCAAGTTCGGATTGTTAGCCTGAGAATAAAAAAAACATAAAGTGCAATATATTAATGCAAACTCTACTTTCTGATATGAGAGTATAGCCACACCCAATATGGCTGCTGTATCCTATTTAGCCTAGCTTGCTTATCCTGGTCAGGGTCGTGATGGTATGGAGCCTAATTTGCTGGGCACAGACAGGTCCACCTTGGACAGGTCTCCATGTTGTTGCCATTGGATTTTTTCACCTCTGACTGTGACTTAGCCAGTATCGTAATTAGGCTTGCATAAAGATTCTACCATTAAGTCCACATCAATTTGAGATTGCTAACACTGGTGCAATAATGGTGCCTAAGGGTACCTGACCTTGAACACCTCTTTTTTGAAAACACAAATTAGGATTCAGCGCAGCTAAACTGGTACAACATATAGAGTACTGTGAAAAAATTCCTAGATCAACATCTGATTTGTTGTTTTAGCAATATTATAGTGACCATAATTAACACAATGTTGTCTCTTACACCCAGGAATTTCAAGCATGAATTTCCCTCCATAATACTCTTTGTAACCCCATTTCACTTGTTCCCTGCTGAATAGTGGTTTCTCGGCTACTACCCTTCCAAAAAGCTCATTCTTTATTGAGCTTCTTCAGACTATAGAAGAGTCAATTTGTCGTCCTGATGAATCTGCCAGAAGTAAGGGGAGGTCCCACTAAATACTTGTCATTGTAGCCTGTAGAAACTGTTTTTCTTTTGTTTTGTTTGGGGTTTTTTTTTAATACTGCATACAAATGTACTCTTTTTGTTTTTGTATTCTAATCAAGTAAATCAGAGATTATTTTAGACGGTCATCATACAATTTGCTAAAAAAAATGGCATGCATATTCTAATGATGGCCTAAGATTTATTACAGTGCTCTATACCTTACAAACCCATGCAAATGTCTACTTTTAGAAACATTTAATATTAACAACTCTAACAAATGTATTCTCTATAGCAAATGAGCAACTGACCTGCTCATGGAATTGATCGAATGTCATTATGGGTCCGAAGAAGAAAAACGGGAGGTAGAAGTTGTACTTGATCAAATCCATGAAGGTGTAGTTGCCATCCTTCTTCTCGCAATTCTCCAAGGCAAAACTCATGCAGCGCATGATGGAGAATCCACAACCTCCACAGAACAGGATGTCCTGAAGGTCAAAGGTACCTGTCACGAAGCCAGCCTAGGACAGTCAAAGTAAAAAGTAAAAGTAAAAGGCTCTGTTATCTTTTCTTGTTCCTTGGAAGTGTTTCAAATGAGAAAAGCATGTGCTCTACATTTATGTCAATTAGCAAATGTAATATCCAGAGTGACTTACAAGTAATATGTTCTTACAATTAAAGCAATTGTGGCTTAGGGGCCTTGCTCAGGGACCCAACCTTCTGGTCCATAATCCATAATCCAGTACTTTACTCACTAGGCCACCACAGTCCCACGAGCAAGCATCCATGTAATGGAATACTTTGAAATGGAATCAATAACAGTTTTTTGGCAAATAAGAAATCATTGGGGCTAATGACTTCTTTGCCCGTTTGTATAACAACCAACAAATATGAGATGTTTTACGGAAACATGTTGACACTGTTGTGGAAAGACTGTTTCCTGAAGATGCTCCCATTTTCAGGGTGATAATTCACCATACATTCTTCTCTGAGTGGTCTTATTAACAGAGGCTAAAATCACACATATTCTCCACAATTGCTAGAGTTAATGTCATGTTCTAGACTGTAGATGTCCACCTGCTTTATCCGTTAAAGACCCAACACCCCATCAAGAAATAACTCAAGATTTGAATAATAGAGGTATCTGAAATATATAGTGCCTATTAAGTGTATCTGAATCCTTGTTTGCTTGTTTATTTTTCTGATCTATTACAGGATTGCTATTCGATCCATTCATTATATCTTTTTCTAAGTTACATTTAGACCATACATCTGAATGATGAGTTGGATGCTGTGTATCATATCACAGCAAGTCCTCAGAAGCGTAAAAGTGGCTTGCACTAGTCTGGTAAATGTAGGATGTAATATCTTGTAGTGCCTGCAATGAAACAGCCCAGTCTCTCTGAAATAAAAGAGAGAGATTTACCTTTGTCTATAAACATTCCTCGGGTATAGCAGCTCACCTGCCAGGAACTGAATGGTTCCATCTTGAATGTGGCCAGGCTGGTGAGTCCAGCTACGAAGCAGAGCCATTTCCTCTTACCGAGTGCCACACTGTACAGGAGGACGCAGTGTGAGAGGATAAGAGAGATGTATGTCCAGCCCATGATGATCGACACGGTCACAAAGCCATACAGCATGTAGATGAGAGACCTGTGCTGTGGATCAGGATGAGGAAACATTAGGAAAGAGACACAAAGGTGTATATTATCTTCATTTTATACATATGAATCAAACTAATTCATACATTAGTCTGCGGTGTTATATGTATACTGTCTGATTACAACAATTTAGCAAAAAATAAGGCGTGCAATATCTATACCCCAAGTGTAGCAGGAATGTGGGATTACTTCTGTCTCACCAAAATGGTTAAAATTCCGTACAATTTAAAAACTACATCATGTTGATATCTTGATGCAGACTGCATGTTTAAAATCCCATCCAGTCCTTATGTAATGCAGTACTGACTTGGTCAAAGCTGAATGTTGTGGTGGGGGATGGAGCTTGTTTTATAGCTTGTTTTATGACCAGCATCTTGAAAGCTGCCATATTGGATCAAGGGCAAGTTTTTCCAATGTGTAGGTGGTCATATAACAACCGACAATCGGAAAGATCACCAGTTTCACACAACACTGTTACATCCCTCATAGTCAAATTCAGAGAAACAAGGAATGTGGACGACAAGCCACGTAGTGGTCACCTGAAGACCGACAAAGTAACCTCAACAATGGCTTTTGGCAGCTTTTGTGAATAATCCACACCCGTGACATTTGACTCACCCTGTGGAAATACTAAAAGTAAGCTGGGCTAATAAAAGTGTAAATAATTTTTTTGCAGTGCTCAGGTAGCTCAGTGGCAAGCAAGATTATGATTACTTTGCTTACCATACCTTTAATGCAGAAGGTTTACCATGTAGTGCTTGTAACATCAGTTTTACTGAATTATTTTCTGTATGTGTTCTAAAAGCAGTTATTAATAAGAATGAATATGAAGGATTTACTAAAGTAATGAAAATACTCAAGAAGCCGTCAAAATTGTTTCTGTTTCATAACTGGTTTTTGAAATATAATTGTTACCTTACACCCATCAATACCAAGCTTCAGTGAAAGCAGAAAAACAAAAATAAGAGCACAATTAGTATTTAGTACAATGCATTGAGATACTACAGTATTTCACAAAAGGGAGTACACACTTCACATTGTTGTGAATATTGTGTTATGTCTTTTCATAGGACAACACTCATGATATGACACTATTAATGTCTACTCCGCTGGCAACAAAAGTGAGTACACCCCTAAGTGAAAATGGCCAAACAACTGTATTTATGTCGAATGTATTTATCATTCATTTACTATTTTTATTCCATTTTCCAGCACTGTCTTAACTGTCCTGGTCCTGGAGTTCCTTAGAGCTTCACAGGTTACCACTGAAATCATCTTCCACTTCTCCATGACAACATCAGAGAGCTGGTGGATGTTAGAGACCTTGCACTCCTCCACTTTCCATTTGAGAATGAACCACATATGCTCAATAGGGTTTAGGGTTTAGGTCTGGAGACATGCTTGAGCTTTCAGTTTCTTTAGCAAGTTTTGAAGGTGTGTTTGGGGTCATACTGCCCTGCGGCCCAGTTTCTTAAGGGAGGGGATCAACTTCTGCTTCAGTATGATACAGTACATGTTGGCATTCATGGTTCCCTCAATTAACTGTAGCTCCTCGCAGCCAACAGCACTCATATGTCCCCAAACTGTGACATTCCCACCACCATGCTTATCTGTAGGCAAGACACACTTGGTCTCATCAGATCGCTTTTTTGAGGGCTTTCTTGAGCATCTTCTTTAAAAGAGGCTTCTTTTTAGTACGACAGCCATGCAGACCAGTTTAATACAGTGTGCGGTGTATGATCTGAGCACTGACAGACAGACCCCCCACCACTTCTGTGTGGAACCTGTACTGTTAAACCGCTGTATGGTCTTGGCCACCGTGCTGCAGCTCACTTCCAGGGTGTTGGCAATCTTAGTTTAGCCTATTCAATCTATATGTAGAGCAAGTTTTTTTTTTTCAAATCCTCAGAGAGTTCTTTGTCATGCTGAACTTCCAGTGACCAGTATAATAGAGTGTGAGATGATAATAGTAAATTTAACACACCTCCCTATTCACACGTGACCTTGCAACACAAACAAGTCACATGATACTGGGGAGGGAAAATGGCTAATTGGGAACTTTTTGTGTACTCCCTTTTGTTGCCAGTGGTTTAGACATGAATGGCTGTGTATTTAGTTATTTTGAGGGCACAGCAAATTCACACTGTTATACAAATTGTGCACTAACTACTTTATATTGAATCAAAGTGTCATAGCTTCAGTGATGTCCCATGAAAAGATATAATATAAAGTAATTACAAAAATATGAGTTGTGTACTCTGTTTTAACTGTGATTACTGTGTATTAACATTCTACTATAAATTTAGTAAACACATTTAGATGCAATAGATAGATGATCACGCAGCCAATGACAGTGCATTCAAGCCATTGATTAATCAGTTTATGGTATAAACAACAAAAATGACTAAACAAAAAGACAAGCATCAGCAGGATCTTGCATCATAAAAAGTGACCCCACTTACGTGTGACTGACCTATAAGTACTTACTGTTCTACGGAGAGAAGAAGCTTTCATGCTAATATCAGACCCACCTTAGGAGAGCTCATGGAGCAGATTTTGGCGAAGATAACATGACCAGTGAGCGCAAACAAGATATGATTGCGAAAGGTGGTGAACCACATCGCCCACTCAAAATCAGCAACATCCTTCAGAGAACAAATCAATGATTGTTTTAATGAATTCAACAGCAGTTAAATGGATGAATTTAAATCTGGGTTTAAATTACAGTAATTCCAGCAATTTTTACCCACAACCATTTTAGACGTCGCGACAAAATTCCATTGGTTTTGCTTATATAAAATAAATACATAAAATACATGGTTGTAATACATGCAGTTGACGACTATAGGCTTTAAAAGACAGGAACACTTTACAAGATTTCAATAATTATAAAAATAATAATAATAATAATATTCAATTAATAATGATCATATGCTTGTTTTGATCAATTGAGGTATTGAATTAAATTAAAATTTAAATAAAAAGGACCAAGTATGACATATCACTTGTCTGATTTAATATATTCCAAGACCACAGTATATATTAATACCATAAAAACATATCATTTTAATACATATTGTGGATTACACATAGATTTGTCAGTTAGGTGTATAATCTTTGGATAATAATAATAATAATAATAATAATAATAATAATAATAATAATAACAGAAGTAGTAGTTTTTCATAACTGGTTATAAGCAGTAAGTGACTGATTGTGGTTACTGAATTTGCCCAAAATATGTTCGTATGTAAGAATGTTTTCAGTGTATAAAAGAAGTGCAAGTTTACCATTTTTTTCCCAAAGTAATGCCATCCTGGTCTCACACTCTGCTTAAAGCTCTTCCTGTTTACATTCTCTGCACACAGAAAATAGTAGTATTTTACACTGCAGTCTATAGATTTCTCCTTTTAAAAGTGGTCCCACATGCTTGAAGCCTCACTATTGACTGCAATGTATAAGTATGAAGAAATCCAAATAATGTCTAGTGGATTGCATCAGATATAATTTAAAACTTGTTAGATTTAGTATATTCTGAGATTGCATATACATAACTGAGAGTTGAGTGACTGTGTAAGTGTGAAAGAACATAAAGCCTGTTTACTTCCATGTGTAAGTTGAAGGGCACTTAATAATTTCATTTAGTTTTTAACCCTCTCTCTATAGCCTTTTCAGGAATTTACTGGGTGAAGATGTCTGTTGCAGTGCTGTGGTATGAGCCATTGTCTGCCCTCCACTTCCTCAGACATGACCAGTTGTTCCTGTGTGGGACCCAACCTGGCTGCAATGCAGACTCTGACCTGGGTCAGCAAATTGTTGATTCACCACCTTAGTGCATTAACTTTTTTAGAAAATGACAAATGATTGTACAAAGCCTTTAAGAACTATTCGTTTAACACAAAATAAGGTCTTAATACAATGGTTATTTGTTGTATTATCAGAAATGAAACTCCTTTTCTATAGAAAAGAATGGTTAACCATGCTTAAAACACTTACATTAAACTACAGTTGGAAAAAATCATTAACATAAAGCTTATTTAATAGTTAAGTCATTCTCCATAGACTTCCATGTGTTTTAAGTCAAAAAGTTTATTTTTATTTCTGCAACAGATAAATTATCTCTGATAAACAGTAGAGATATATTAATTTGAGAGTACATTTTAAAAAAAACTTTCTTTAACCTGCTATAGATCTTATCCTTCTGAGCAGAATTATTTAGTCTGCACTGTTCTTCTTTCATTGCATGATTTAAATAGCACAAGTCTCGAGTGGGCCAACGATAATTAGATCTTTTCCTGTCCGTTATAAAACCAGATCTTTCCTGCATTGCTCTGTATTACAGTATTTCAATAGCCTTCATCAATAATAATCATACTGACATACAGTACTAACAATTCTATTGTATTGATGTGTATCCATTTTACAGAAAGCTTACCACTGGAAGCCTCAATGATCCAGCTGCCAGCCCAGACAAGAGCCAGAGAGAGGACAGCTGTGTAGAGGTAGAGCTCGGCCTTTGGCAGGGCTGCCTTGATCCCCATGATCAGTAGGTGCACCAAAACACCAGGAGGAAACTAACAGAGAAGAGAGGAATGAACACACAAAACAAAGACACAATCAAATTTCAACTTGCTCACACACAGATTAGCGATACCATTACAACAACTGACAGGTGAAGTGAAGGACAATGAGAGTGTGATGCACTGAGCAATATTCATCTACCACCTAATTAAACATAGCTGCAGACGAAGTATGGCATGAGAGGGCCTACTTAATATAATGGATGTGGTTTTAATATTATGACTGATCATTCTGTGTGTGTGTGTAATAATTTTGTTAGTAGCAGAAGTCTTTTGGTGGAAGATACAGCCTGAAATATCTGGATATTACTGGTATTACTGGAAGAATACAGTACAAGGTGGAAACCAACCCCATACAGGGTGTCAAATCCATCACAGTGTACATGTCCACATGCACACTATAGAGACAACAACAACAACAATGCAGATCATTGAAATACTGGAGGAATCAGATTGACCAGAGGAAACACTGGGAGAACATGCAAACTCCACACAGGCAGCACAATCAAACCTGGGACCACTTTAACCATATCTTTATATTACTGTTACTGTTTATATTACCGTTCTGTAGCGCTTGTATTCTACTCCATCAAAATTGAATTTTCAGCATCATGACCTCAGTGAGCGCCAAATTTCCTTTCAAATGAGTCATTTGAGCGAGTCGATCAGACGATTTTTCTTCAATGACTTGTCTGTCATTTATTTTTATAAGTGAGTCGATTGTGAAAGAATCATAATCGTTAGTCAGAGCGTGTTGTTAGATTAATCAATTATTGAAAATGATGCAGTATTGTATTGTTTTGCCATATTACGCTTGCCTTGATTTTAATTCAACCTGCACTAAACTTCAGTGGTAAAATTCCGCTTTAGTGATGAAGTTATGTTCGTACATTCAGTTTATTTATGTTACATTATCAGTAGGCCTATTTTATTTCTATTTTTTTATTTATGTATATGTCCACTGAACACTTTGATCCTGTGATTTAAATGGTCATATAATACTGGGGGCCCTAATTCTGGAGTTATTTTGGGAACATTTTGCAATTTTGCACTAAAATGTACATTTTTAAACAATACACCAGCTGATAAAGGTGTATTTGAAGTTAAATCCATCCCCATTGGCATACAAATGAAAACAAACTCATTCAAAGGCAAAACAACCATTTGCCTGTCAAATTTGGATGGGAAGGCTTAGGAGTGAGTGTCTTAAATGGGAGTGCCCATCTCACAGCCCCTCAGAAACAGCACCGTCAGCTGCTTAGAGCACCTCTTCCTATTTTAGCCCGAGCAGTTGCTCACTGCTACACAGCTCTCTGCTGTAGAGTCTGACAAACAACACACAATGAACCTCTAGCTGGTTGAACTGACCCTTAATTGACCACTGAATCAGTTTTTGTAGAAGAGAACTGGACTAGTAGGCACGAAGAGCATGAGCACTGACATCTTACTACAGTGCCAAGATAGTACCAGAAAGCTGCACAAATTCATCAGTGAGTGTGTAAAAGCTGAGGAAAGACGTTTACTACTGACCTGAGGTCCAGTCTATTGGGATCCTGAGTAGATCTGGAGAGTAGATACCTGATCAACTCCTGACAAACAAGTAAAAAAGAAAAGGCAAAGGCGGTGATTGTGGTTTGCCCTAATGCATCTGTCCTGATCTGAGAGTGCAGAAGTGCCGGCAGTGCGGCTGGTAGTGGATGTTGTGGAAGGAGGGGGGGTGTGGGGTATATTTAGCACTTGCTCTCTCCAGCACTGCAGTGGACGACCGGCAGTGCTGTAAGATAAGCTGCTGTATGAGCAAAACTGAGACAGCCATGGCATTTTACACGTGGGGTTTTTTCTAATATGCCTTTATATTTAAGTACGTGTGTTAGATGTGAGTTGTGTGTCTGTGCATGTGTTAGATGTGAGTTGTGTGTCTGTGCATGGTAGACATTAGGAGCTGGTGTGTTGGCACTACAATTAAGTAAGTAAATTACTAACCAGAAGGTCAAGGATTCAAACCCCAGAATTGCCCAGCTGTCAAAAATGGGCCCTTGAGCAAGGCCCTTAACCCACAGTTTGGCTTGTACAAGGTTAGATATTTTATCAGCTGTGAGTCGCTCTGTGAGCCTCTGCTGAATGATTAAATTCAAATGGAATTATTGATCTAATGAAGGTGAACAACTGACAGAAATGTATCGTACTGCGTTAACCTTTTCTTGCAGTAACTGTCTTCAAACCCAAAACAGAAAATGTTGTAATGGAGAATGCAGATTAAAAATCCACAGTGTTTCTTATGTGTATATTTCATTGTAGACAGTAGGAGTCCAAGATATGTCATATTTTTCCTGGACAATTTAATTTCATTTGTTAATAAAAAAAAATCTGGGACATGTAATGTACGACTAGTAATTAGGTGAAAAATCAAAATAATGATGTCATTTCAAACAAGTGATGTGATCAGGTGATTGGAATCATGATTTGGTACAAAAGCAGCATCCACAAGTCTCAGTGTTTGTTTGCTCGTTTTGGATTGTTAAAATGTATGGATGTTTCTGGAAAAGACGTTGTTTTAAAGGAAGTCCTTCCAGTTTAGATCCTGAAAACTGAAACATTTCCACTGTGTGATGGTCCATCCCAGATGCCTCCAAGCCCTGGTTGGAAACATGGTTAATAACATGAGGGATCAAAGATCATGGGACTTCAGTTTAGGTTTCTACCCTTTGCCTTTTCATTCTGAATTTCCTTCAGATTCCTTTAATTGTTAAATGATATAATCACTGTAGTGGATGAAATATGCAAATCACTTCCAATCTTTCTTTGAGGAACATTGTTTTTGAACATTTCAGTCATTTTCTCAAACGCTGACAAGCTGAAGATCGTCTGGCTATCTTTGCCCATCAAAGATTTTCATGATCACAATTACAAGTTGACATCACCTGTTTAAAATCAGGTCATTATTTATTTATTTCTATATTTAATCTCCTTACTAGCCATAAATTGCATCAATTCCAAGTTTTTTCGGAATGTGTTGCAGGCCTGAAATTAAGGAATGGTTTATCAAATACCTTGGCTTCATACTGCCTGTAAGGGATTATAGTCAAAGTAAATGTAAGGAACACTGTAGGCATTTTTAAATAAATTAATATTTGAATTTTCATACCATCCCCAACTCACAGGGATCTGACACCTATCCTGAAGAACAATGGGCATCAATGATTAGTCATTTTTTTCAGATCATTCATTTCATTGTTGATTCTTTTTATTTTCGAATAACTTATGCACCATCAGATGTTTATGTATAAGGTGTGAACTTTGCATGTTGTCATATCCACTGCGCTGGCTCAGAATGCACTTGCACCTGAACACGGAAGTACCCGAGTGTACACGAACACAAATGACTTAATTACCATCTAGGCCACCCATGGAGGACGGGTCCCATTTTGACTCTTGGTTCTCCCAAGGTTTCTTCCTTCTTTTTTCAGGGAGTTTTTCCTTTCCACTGTTGCCCTAGGCTTGCTCAATTTGGGATTGGCCTTTTAAGATCATATAAAATTGTAAAGCTGCTTTGAGACAATGCTCCGTTGTAAAAAAAAAGCGCTATAGAAATAAATTTGAATTGAATTGAAATAGAATTAAAAAACATAACCAGAACTAGAATTAAAATTAATTCTAGAACTAAAAAAACAGTTCCCGTCACTGCGATTTAATGTAACCTTCAGTTATTCTGCACAACTAATATTCTTGAACAGATCAGGAATCTAAACCAGCAAACAATAACTAAAACCAAAACAAATTCTAAAATCAGGACCTGGAGTGACTCCATGGAAATGTAACTGTATAGGCTGATAATAGTTTTTCTGGTTTCCTGTTTCCAGCAGAGGATGTGGTATCTTCTGCTGATATTGTCACCATCATGCAATATCTTCAGAACATCAGAACTGATCCACCTCAGAGCCAAGATGGAGACCGCATGAGTAATGATGGAAAAGGCAGGAGGAGTGTGACCTTCACTCCGGAGGCTCAGAACCAGAGACTGTCTGAAAGTCCAAGAGATCCACAGGAAGGTGTGATAGCATGATGATGAAGAAGATGATGAAGCAGTAGAAGTTATAGAAGTCTGTTAAACGTTTGGAGATCAGGACACATGCTGATGGACTTTCAGATTGATGTAAAGATTATAAGCTTATGAACACCTATAAACGCCAGTTATAAACCCTTGTGATTTCTTGTGTGTGTTTGCACACCAGACGTCTCCTAATACAGGTAACAGTGTGCACATTCCAGGTTGAGAAAAGATTTTGTTATACAACCCCAAATTTAAAAAAAAACAAACAAAAGGTTGGGAAAATGCTATTTAAAAGTTTCAAATGGCAGTTTTGTTTAATTTGACTTTATTTCATTACAAACGGCATAAATCCAAGATATTTCATGTTTTGTCTGGTCAGTGTAATTTCATTTGTTAATAAACGTCCATACATGTATATCAGCCCTGCAACACGTTCCATCAAAGTTTGAAAGGGGCCATTTAGACCTAGTAAAGTTGTGTTTTTAAACAGGTGATGTCAACAAGCGATTGTAATCATTATTTGATACAAAAGCAGCATTCAAAAAGAAAGTTGACTATGACATGAAATATCTTGTGCCCATAATGTTAAAATAAAATAAAATAAAATTTAAGGCAAGTCAAATGTATTTCTATAGCACTTTTTACAACGGAGCATTGTCTCAAAGCAGCTTCATAATCTTATATGATCTTAAAAGGCCAATCCCAAATTGATCAAGCCTAGGGCGACAGTGGCAAGGAAAAACTCCCTGACAGTAGTAGGAAGAAACCAAGGACTCAAAATTTTACCCGTCCTCCATGGGTGGCCTAGATGTTAATGAAGTAAATACTTAAAAGTATATTAAAGTAATAGTAAAATTAAGTAAATAATATTTAATATTTAATTCAATAATAATATTAAAGTGTTACTAATAAAATAAATAACAAATAAATAAATGCATCTAGGATGTTGGTGAGTTTCCTCATATGAACTGTTCACCTCAGGCCATTTCACAGCTTTCTATTGGATTCTAAGGTTAGTTTATAAATTTGAGTTATTCTGAGTTTCTCTGCTCTTCTACACTGCTTGACGATGTTGGTTGCCACCACAGTGGTCCTGAAGTTCCTCCATTTGTATGCAATCTATTTGTGGATTGGTTGAGTAAAAACTCTTTAAGAATAGTTTAGTAGCCTTTTCCAACCTTATGGCCATCAGCAACCCTTTATTTGAGGTGCCCAGAATGCTTCTTTGTTCTTTCCTGCTCATGAAAACATGTCAGAAAGCATGTTTAGTGAAAACCAAAGCTTTAGCTGAGTTTTGGTTTAGAGTTAGTTGACTAGTTTGAGCTTCGAGTGAAGCTAACCTGCTCTTATTTATCTTAACTTCTCCTCTCTCACTTTGCTTATCCAGCCATATCCTCTCATAATCTATATTTTGCAAACTGTTAATTTAAACCATATCCCTGAATATTACGATGTCCCACTGACCCAGTAAATGATCCTGATATAAATCATCACCACATCGCTAATGGAAGATCACCTCTTACAATACACTGCTCACAAAAATGATGTTTGTGAGCAGTATAATCGCTAACTGTGGTCTGTTTCTACATTTTTGTTTTGAAGAGTACACCTCTCCGAGGGGTCTACAAGAACCCCAAAAATGCAAATGTTCTATGTCTGTTTTTTTTTTCGGTCAATTTGGGATGTCGAATCTACATTAATGAGAAATAAAATGAAATTGTTTGATTTTTGCAAATGGCTGCAATGAAACAAAGAGTGAAAATTTTAAAGAGGTCTGAATACTTATATAATATAATATTGAATATTCTATGTAACTCCACTGGGGAGAAGCGTGGGGATCGAGCTGCCATTTTTCTCCTGTTGCCCTACTGATTCGTGTTATCTTTCCATTTATGAGGGCTTTTTATTTCCTCATCCACCATATGTACTCAGGGTTAAATTATTTCACAGTTGACTAAACTAAATGTTATCAGTTATTCTGAAAACTCTACAGCTCAGAGTTAGTCAACACAAGAGTTCAGGTCTGAATTTGTTAAAACTTGCTTTCAGAATTAAAACTTAGCTTAGCTTTCCTTGCTAAGCCTAGAGGTTCACATACTTCTGAACACACAAATGTGTTCTCTGATATCCCTCCTCTATCAACCTTTTGGACTTGTGTGACGATATTATGGTGATTTGTTTTGGGGTTTTTTTTGGCAGAAAGCAGGTTCTAATCAGTTCACAAGCGTACAAGCACCGTTGTAGTTTAGGTGCCACAGAGCTGGGTCCAGTGTTTGATCGTAACATCATTTTAAACCTAGGGATGAAGACAATTGAAACGTGTTCAAATAAAAGTTGTATTTCTTTTAGCTCATTATGCTATAACGCAATCTTCCCGATAGAGGGAGACATATAGTATTCAAAAGTTACAGCTGGGCTCGGGTGTGTAGAGGATCAAAATATGGTATTTAAATAGCCTTTCAATAAAGTTACTTTAAAAACATGTACTTACCTGAAAGTAAAATTACTCCTAAAAATAGAGTAATACATTATGTTGTGTCCTGTATTAAAAACTACATACATTATGGTACATATGATACACATCCAATATAATAAACAAGAAATAAAATCCTTAAATTGTAGTAGCATTTGCATTCCCATTTGCAGAAACAGTTTTTTTTTTCATTTGTTTTTGTTCACATTTTGCCCTGTTTTTTCTTGCTCAGGATCATGGGGGAAGCACTGAGCGCATGAATCACCAATCTGTCAAGGAGTTGTCACAGTGCTTGGGGGTGATCCCTAAATGGCCCCTCCTTCCAAACTGGGGGGCACTACCAGGGCTTGAGTCGCCATGCATGCGGTGGTCTGGCGTGCTAAGCCATGTCACTTCCTGAGTGCCCCAGCTCTTATTTGTGAAAGCAAATGTTGTTTCCTAGGTAACCAGCAGTGGCATTTTACTAGACCTAGAGTACCTTTAGTTAGATTTTACACCACAAAGCGGCTACACTGCTCTCAAACAATTTATCATATATTTCATTATATGATATTTCATTTCAAAGTATTCCCTAATTTTTGGGAGCAGTATATTTTAAAGCTGGTCACCATCTCACATAACTGACTTGTACGAGGTTATATAGGGATATTAAACAACATGATCTGTTTTGACTCAAAATCACAAAAGTTCAAACGTATTTATTTCTTAATCAAATAAATCCACATGCCGTTATCATCATCATGATCCTAATCATCATCCCGTTGTATTTATTTGAACTAGAATCTGTAATGTTTTAAGCAGTCATACTTAGGACAGACATAGATATGACCCTGCGCACTGTGCATGCACGAAAAGAATGATATTTAGACACTGACGCAACCCGTAGCATTACAGGCCCTGCAAAGGGGTGCAATGAAACAAAGGGTGATCAATTTAAGGGGGTTTGAATACTTTCCATACCCACTGTATTAATTCATTTACAAGACATGTATTCATTAACCAAAGATGTGAAACAGAGATGTGAATTCACCAAACCAGACTGTTTTGGGGGACGGGGGTGACAGTACATAGAGTAAGCCCATAAGAGCCTCCTGCACTTGTATATTCCAAATCCCACACAAAGAGTAACTAGAGCCGAGAATCTAACCACGGATCAGGCAGTTGTGTGACACGCAACTTTAAACTGGCTGATTAAAGTTAATTCAAATACCAATAAGAACTTCACTTGCCTATTGACATTCATTAACAATTCTTTGAACACAAGGTGCACGCAGTACTGTGCCACATTCCTAGACATTCTAAATTTACATTTTACGTCATTTAGCAGATGCCCTTATCCAGAGCGACTTACAACTCATGTGATATTACATTCCAAGCAGTTGTGTGTTAAGGACCTTGCTCAAGGGTCCAACTGTGGCAGCTTGTCAGAGGTGAGATTTGAACCCTGGGCCTTCTGGTCCATAGTTCAGTGTCTTACCCACTAGACCACCACAGGACCACTGTATATTTTGCTTATTCTTTATTTGCAATTTATTACTGCACTTTCTACTTCTACAATTTGACTGTCTCTACATATTCAGTACCCCCATAAGGCCACCACTGCAGCACTGCAGTGACATTGCTGTGATGGTGTTGTTGAGTTGGTACAATCAGACATAGCAGTGCTGTTAGAGTTTTAAAACACTGTTCACTCACTGTCCACTTTATTAGAAACATTCCCCATATTGCTCCACCTCATACTGTATGTTGTTGTACAGTTTGTGTTAGTCATCCTCTAATCCTTCATCAGTGCTCACAGGATGTTGCCTACAGGACGCTGGTGGCTGATCGTCTTTGGCTGGAGGACTATTTTCAGGTCAGCGGTTACACAGGTGTTTAAAAACTCAAGCAGCAATGCTGTGTTCAATCCTCTCGTATCCGCTCAACACACACTAACACATGACCTTCACATCAGTGTCACTGCAGAGATGAGAACGATCCACCACCCCAACAGTACCTGATTTGCACTGGCCCTGTAGGGGGTCCTGACCATTAGAGTACACGGGACTAGCAAAGTATACAGAGAAACAGATGGACTGTAGGCTGTATTTGTAGAACTAAAAAATGTAGTAATCACTTAAATGTAAATAAAAAATGTATCAGAATGTAGACCTTTGCCCAGTGCTGTATGTTGGCATCCTTCACAAGGAATAGGAGACCAACACAGGGCCAAAATCTTACATACTTCCCTATTTTTAGTAAATTATTACTGAATTGCTTCGGGTTTTCAGATTCTTAAATCTGATTGCAGTTTGTGATATCTGGCATGTTTCAAGTTCCATGTTGTTTCCCCTGCAGCTCTGGTTATCTCCAGCATCCCAAAACATGACAATATGGTTTAAATTTATATTTATATTTACAGCATTTAACAGAAGCTCATATCCAGAGCAACTTACAAAAGTGATTTGTATGCTTCCTCATAGTTTTTAGCCACTGCTTGAAGATGGAGAAGAATCTTGCAAATCTAGCTGAGCCAAGCTCCTGTTTCTGGTTTGATTATAGCCTTTAAGTAAGGTAATTTATGTAATGGTGCTGTTCCATTTCTGGCTTTGCAGGTGAGCATCAGGGTTTTGTATCTGATATGGGCTGCTGCAGTGACCCAGAGAAGCAGCAGTGGAGTGGCATGAGTAAATTGAAAACCAGACATTGGTTTTGCTGCATTCTAAATGAGTTGCAGGGTGTCTGATTGTACGGATCGGAAGACCAGCCAAAATAGCATTGCAGTAATCTAGTTTGGCTTGCCTGGAGAGGAAGAGTCAAATTCTTCTGATGTAGTTAGATCAGTGGAGGACAGTGAGGTATGGGAGCGGGAGTAGGGGTTCTGATGTGTTGTTGAAGTATATGAAGGGTTGGGTAAACAAAGCAAGAGAGAAGGAAACAAAATGGTGGTGTGAGAGTTGGAGCAACACTGGAGTTACACTGATCTCAGTGCCTGGGAAGGTCGGCGGAACACAAGGTCAAGAATGTTGGTTCCCTTGCGTGTTAACGCGTGTTACTGTTATTAAATGACATGTTGAAAGATGATAGGAGAGAACCAGGAGCCAACAATGATGAGCAGGTTTATGGTTTGAGCTCACAAACCTCTTGCCCTAAATATCACAATAAAGTGGTTATTTAATAAAAAATAAATACATTTTTGTTGTATAATGAATATGGTACTAAGGTGGTGCAAAGATCAGTCAGTCATTTTGACCATTCATATATAATTATATAAACACACAGTGTACAACATCATATATCCATATATTACAATAGTGTATTAACCCATTCGATACTATTAAATAAACGAATAAATAAATATTCATTGGTACAATACAGCGTTATTGTCGTTCTGACATTTTATGACTTATTTTAACAAGCTAAATTTATTTATTTATTTATTTATAGTGTATGATAACATAAATATGCATGCAAACTGCAGACAGTCTTTAGTAGTTATGGATTCCTGGTCCTTCCAGTATTAAGTAATAATATGGGCTCAACTAAATTAACTAAACTGAAGAAATATGGTGTGTATTGTACATTTCACATTTCTGTAATTTATTGTTTTGATTGATGCTGTACAGAGGTAATAAAACCGTTTCATATATGTGTACGTTATTATTTATAAACTATAGAATATTTAAGTGTTATATAATTATTTTAAGAGTCTTTAAAAGAAATACTTACAAATTGCAAAGCTGCACTTTGTTTGGTTAAAATGCAGTGACAGTGTTTCAAAGAATGTATAGTAACTATTGTTTGGGCTAAATATCATAATTTTCTAGTTATAATCTGGTTATTATTTGTTTTGGTGCCTCATGTCTGACCATCTTTAATTCTGTTTTTGCTGTGGTTAGCTAAATAACTGATTAAATCTGATAAAGTTTGCTATTTGCTATTTATATTATTTCATGTTTTATTTATATTATATTACATGTAAAGTATATTATTTTTATATTATTTATGTATGTATGTTATTATGCTGACCTTATTTATATTATTTATATATTATTACGTAGGTATGTTGTAATTATTATTTATATTTATTTATGTTGTCAAAACACTACATTAGAGAAAGCTACACCAAATAGCTTCAGTGTTTTAGCATTGATTATAAAATACTTCTTGTATCTTATAAAGCTCTACACGGTCTGGCCCCACATTATCTGAGTAAACTCTTAGAATCTTCTAATCCAGCTCGTCTACTTTGTTCACAGGGTGCAGGAATTCTTTCAGTAGCTAGAGTTAAAAAATAATAGCAGGGGAAAAGCTTTTCTCATACTTACCCCCCATTACCCCGAGATTGAGACACTCCAAATGTTTAAGTTTGGGCTAAAAACATTCTTATTTACTCAGGTTTTTGCTTAGACTATGATGCAGGTTGGCTCTTGACTCTTGACTGTGTTAACTTCTGGTTCTCTCTCTTTAGTTATGCTGCTATAGTAGTGCTACCGGAGCTTCATGCTGCACATGGCATCAGTGATTGATAATAGACCCTGTACTCCTAACCCATAAGTAACTACATTTCCTCTTTTCTCTCTGAGCTGATGTTCCGGTACCAGTTCCAGCACCACACACTTATATGTTCCTCAACCTCAGCAGCATCACTCTACTGGTCTCCATCAACAATAACCAGTCCCACCAGAGTTCAGGAACTCCCTCCATCATTTAGTCACTAGGAGACGATGTGCCTCCAAGAATCTCCCACTGAGGACTGATTTTAAAATCTATTTTGTTACTTGTTTTATTACTAACTGAAATATTAATGTTGATTTAAATTATATTGTTTAATTAATTTTACCTTTTTTTTTTTACCTTATCTTACTTTAATATACTTTTAAGTATTTGCTTAATTAACCTCTAGGCCACCCATGGAGAACAGATCCCCTTTTGAGTCTATGTCCTCCCAAGGTTTCTTCCTTTTACTTTCAGGGAGTTTTTCCTTTCCTCTGTCGCCCTAGGCTTGATCAGTTTGGGATTGGCCTTTTAAGATCATATAATATTGTAAAGCTGCTTTGAGACAATGCTCCGTTGTAAAAAGCGC